>OOIL02006740.1:835319-847765 GCA_900332095.2 Cuscuta campestris | reverse complement strand
GGTGTCACTAGAACCCCACCGTTTATTTAATTAGTAGTAAAAGTTTGTCAAATTTAACTACAAAAAGTAAAAATAGATAAATATTTAGAGAGGGATGTAGTAGGGGAAAGGTTGGCGGGCGAAGTAAAGTATAAACCAAACATGAACGTTGGAAGACATGCATAGGAAAGCTGGAGAATAGTGTTGGAGGTAAAGGATAGAAGAAAACCATATATTTTACATACCCTGCAAGGAACAAGCAAGCTAAGAATAATGTTTCTAAAACTGATCGATGGATATGCTCCAAATTCAAACATCTCCGGCCATCAACAAAAACAACAAACATTATATGTTACTATTGTTTTGTGTCTCCCAATTCGTTCAAGGCCGCCGCTTAGTTAATTAGTCATTTAATTTTTACAGGCTCAGAATATTTAAATACATACATATACACGACACAGCATTCTATTTGATGAGAGATCCAACGACGACGACCGGTTTAGACGACGGTTTGCCAAGATCAGAAAACGTTATATACGAAGAGGTGGTGCCTCTTTTCGAATGGAATCCAGATTCAACAAGTCATTATTGGCTTCTTCTTCATGTTCCAGGTTAATTTCCGTTATAATTAACACGGTTTCTAAATATTTTTTGTTTGCCATAATTAGGGGTGTAAAGAGATGTTAATCCGATTGGATGTCCCATTACCAGTTATCAGATCCGTATTCGTTTATTTTTATCGAATATCAAATTTGGATACGGATCTTAGCTTAACGAATGTTAAAAGGGTAATTTACATAAATATGACTAAAACATAATGACTTTCTCAATATAGGACTATATGTTTTTATTTCCCAATGTAGGACTATTGGTCATTATCTATTAGTCATTATTCAACTAAATGTCCAGCATCACTTAGACATTATTCTTCTCACTAGTCATTATTAAGTCCTATTTAGGGAATAAAAAAATTTAGGCCCTACATTGAAAAATGACTTATGTTTTAGTACTATTCAATGCAAATTTTACATGTTAAAAAGTACTCCTTCCGTCTCAAAAAACTCTTTTTCCTTTCTTTTTTTTCTTCTCCGAAAAAAGTTTTCCTTTTTCTATAAAAAACTCACTTTTATCCCTACTAGTTCTTAACCGACCTATCACATCATAACTTTTTACTAATAACCTACACATCACATCTTATTTTACCATCACATCAAAGATATTTTTAGAAAATTAACACAAAAATATTCCTCTCTTAATTTCGTAACATTCAAAATGGGAACATCTTTATGAGACGGAGGAAGTAATACATACTACACATATACACACGTATTTGTGCATCCACACATATATTCTAGATATAAAGATGTCTTATACTTTGAAATGTTAATAGAAAAATAACAACAATAACAACAACACCGAATCTAATTGAGTCACATAAGAGTAGGGTCCGAGAAAGGTGTGTTTATACTGCACAGATCATACCCCTACTCGAAAGTAAAGAGGCTATTTCAAAGAGACACTCAGCTCACTATCGAAATTTGCATTGATTGACTAACTGGTACTTCATTAATTATATAAGCGCACACAGTTTAAAGATCCATTTTGTTTTATTTCATCAAATCCCAAAGCTAAAAATAGTCAATTTTTAGTTCCATCAGAGATGATGAAAAATGTTGATAGAATTGGAAAAACAAAATATATAAATAAAAATTTGGAAAAAAGCTACATATATATAAAGGATCAGATATAGAAATAAATAGTTACTTAAAGAGGTGTGTATGCAAAGTAGTGTTAGTTGACCACGGTTCAAATTACATACACCCAAATTTAGTTGCCCACATTCCCGATTTTTCAACACTGGATATTTTATTATACGTCCAATATGTTTAGTAAAGAGATTGTGGAGTATTATCCCTCTAAAAAGCATATTAAGACATCCACAATGCTACCATCCATGATGCTCAAAGCCTCAAACATAAAAAATTGTCGGTAGGCATTGCATAGTTGGTAAAGATAAAGACCGTCAAAGTGTAAGATCAGAATTTGATTCCTACCAATATGTGATCAAATTCTAATTTATCTTCTCTCGCTAATCGTTCGGCCAAGTGTGACGGGCCCCATACTCCCGTTTTTTCAACATTCAAAATTTATTATACGTCCATATTTAGTACTCCCTCCGTTTTGACGTTTGCAGTCAATTTTTTTTAACTTTGTCCATGGATTATGGTAAATATATATTGAATTGTGAAAATCAATAGATTCATTCAGACACTAGTTTTGAAATATAATAAAAGTCAAAATACAACTCATTATTTAGTGTGAAATCATAAAAAGTCAAAATACAACTCATTATTTAGTTCCGATGTTAGTTGCGCACGGTTCAAATTATAAAAATCATTCTAGATAGGACTAAAACATAGAAAAAAGTACCCAAATAGAAGTTCCATGTTTTTATTTCTGAAATATGTGGCACTGTGCATAGGGGTGTTCATCGGTCCAGGACCGGACCGAACTGGACCGAACCGGACCGAAGACCGAAATGGGAAAAAATAAGGACCGAAGACCGGACATATAAGTGTTCGGTTTTAGACCGGACCGGTTTTGACCGAAAAGACCGAACTGTACTAATTCTTTTACTTTTTAGAATTAATTTTTTAAATATTTTACAAGTAGAATAACCCTAAAAATGTAATTATACCCAAAAAATATAGTTCATCACAAATCATAATCGGGAAATAGAGATGCAATTATATTAAACTGAAAAAACTTCATCATACAATTGTATAAAGAAATGGCAGTAACTTGGATTTTATTTCTTCATTAGATTCCTTCCAAAATTGAACCAAAAATAACAATTGATCACAAATCATAGTAGGGAATTGGGGATGCAATTGTATCAAAGTGAAAAAAAATTGCAGTAACTTGGATTTTATTTCTTCATTAGATTCCTTCCAAATGGAACCAAAAATAACAATTGATCACAAATCATAGTAGGGAATTGAGGATGCAATTGTATCAAAGTGAAAAAACTCCATCATGCAACTGTATAGAACGGATACTAAGAAGCCCTGCTCGCGAATTATACTTCTCGATTTGGTACAAATCGGACACTAAGAAGCCCTGTTGGCTCGCCAATCGAGGCCGGCCGCTGAAATCGGATTCTGGGGTTCTTCTCATAACCGGAAATGGAACTCTGAAGATCGATTCCTCGGGAGGGGATTCGATCGAGCTTTACTCCAGTTAATCGGAAACCAAAGCGAGTGATGTTTTGCTGGATAATGGGAATTTTGTGCTGAGAGAAGATGGAGATTGTCGATTCAAGAGTGAGAGGGAGAAACGACACCAGAGAAAAGGGATAGCCGGATAGGGTAGGGTTGTAGAAATTAGGAATTAAAGGGTTTTATCGGTCGGTCGGTCCAAATGGTAATCGGGTTTGGACCGGACCGAACCGAAACCCGAAATCATATATTTTCCGAACCGAAGACCGACCCGATATCAATTCGGTCCGGGTTCGGTCTGGACCTATCGGTCCGGTCTGGTTGGTTTTTTCGGTCCAGACCTAAACATGAACACTCCTTACTGTGCATGTGCACATTAATTACTATACTTTTTGGTAAATGTACATGACCATGTTTGGTACTGTAAATGTATTTTAACTTTTATTTCGAAAATAAAAAATGGAAGTTCTATCTTGATATATTTTCAATATTTTACTCATACTTTTGTCGTTTTTCCTTCAAATTACCCCCAAATTTGGTTGTCCACACTCGTGGTTTTTTTAAAATTTGAAATTTATTGTACATTCATATTTAGTACTCCCTCCGTCCAGAAAAAGAAGTACCCATTTTGACTTTTGGTTATTTTTATTGAGTGTTGACTCTAAGCATAATTTGTCTAAAATGCCCTTGGCACCAATCGCTCATTTGAAGGCTTGTAACTGCCCCAACTCCAATTACCACCATCGCCGCCCCAACTCCCACTACCCCCACCGCCGCACCCAGCCTATCATCACCATCGGCGCACCATCTTCGTTAGACCCCACCACCATCAATCCAACCCCACCATCACCGCTAACCCCCGCCACCATCGCCGGCAACCCCCGCCACCATCGCCAGCAACGCCACCGTCATCGCCCCAAACTGCCACCATCGTTAGACTTGGGAAAAAGAGAAAAAAGAAGGGAGAGAAAGAGGAGACGAAGAAGAAAATGATGATGATATTAAAAGTATAGATCCGCATAGATCTATCGCAAATCTCCGCAGATCTGAGAAAGTGAGAAGACAAGCAAGGGAATGAAGGGGGAAAAAGAAGGAAAAAAAGGAGTAGGAGTCAATTTAGGGGAAAGAGGAGGGATAAAAAAGAAGGGGCATTCTGGTAGAGAAGAAGAAGAATGAGAGAAGAAGAAGAAGGCCAGAAGGGGATCGGGTGGGGGGGGAAGAGACAGAAGGATGAGAAGATAGATTAGAAATAAAAAGAGTGGCTGGTGAGGGATAAAGAGCCGAGAAGAGGATTGTGACTTGGGAGTGAGTGGGAAGGGTATTTTTGGAAGAATGTGTATTAAAACGTATAATGTGAAGTTTATTTTCGGACAAAAAAAGTATAGAGTGTGAACTTCTTTTTGGGCATATTAGGGCATCCATAATGCTAGTATCCATCCTGAGATTCTCAGTGGTTTCGAAAAATCATTATTGAGAATACTTAAAGACCGTGTATAATTTTTGAATTCTTGGCTTTATTGCTTTAATATAAAAATTATAAAAGAAGATTCTTTCTTTATTAAGTATTTATTCAATACAAAGTAAAAAATTTAATTAGTATTTAAATTAATAAAACTTTATATAATTACATTATCATTAAAATTATTAAAGAAAATCAAAATTGACAAACATCTATGACATGCATGAACTTGAAGTATAGTGAGACTTCAAATCCTACTCTAATTAATTAAATGATAGCTAGAATGAGTTATGTTGCTTCATTTATCATACTTCAAAGCTTACACATTTTTTAGTAAAAAAGAATTTATATTTTATACTCCGTAATTTTTTTAGCCTTAAAAAAAATCAGGTCACCACGATGATCACGTACACTGTTAACTTTTCAACAATTTCCAAGATATTTTTTGATACTTTTAAAATCAAAATGTCAATTTTGTTGTAAAATAACAAAAGAATCATCTATAAAATGGGTCATCTTGAAAATTGGGCCCTGTGTAGATGCACCTGATGATAAACGCCTATGGCGCCCCTGATGCTCAAACACATAGAAAGTCATTATATTTGTGCATCTTGCTTAAGCATCTATTTACTCTCCCTGTCTCTAAACATATTTCTTTTTCTTTATTTTCTTTGTCCCAAAATGTAGTTCCATTTTCTATTAAATTATCAATTTTACCCTATTCGTTCTTACTTTTACCTATGCAATGATATTTTTAGAAAGTTAATATTCCCTCCGTCCCAGTGTATTTGTCCAGTTTGACTTTTTAGAGTCAAACTGGATAAACTTTGAGATTCAATTAAATAAAAACCGTAATGTATTTTAACATAAAAATGATTTTATTAGATTTATCGTATTGACAACTTTTAAAATTATATTTCATTATGCTAATATGTAACACAAATTAAGAGTAATTGGAGTACAAAGTTTGTCCAGTTTGACTCGAAAAAGTCAAATTGGACAAACAGACTGGGACGGAGGTATTACAAAAATATACCTTATATATATAAATTCCAAAAAAATCATAATAGGAAAAAGATTTAAGAACGGAGGCAATATGTGCTAGCAGCTCCAATAGTGGCATATAATTTAGATGTTTAGAATTTATTTTTTAGACATTTGACATTCATTCATTGGACTATTAAAAAACAAGGCACTAAGGTCATGTTCTCTTCACCTGATCTAAATGGTTCTGATATGATTGGAATAAGTTTTGATATGATCTGAATGTACTTATATTTTAAGTTATTTCTAATCCGATATGGTTTGATCTGATTTGATTCCAATAAGAATAACTATTAAGTAAAAAAAATTAATTTGAGGAGAACATGACCTAATTAAATTATGTGTACACTATTCACGTGGGGAAAATGTAATGTTACACCAACAAAAAGACATTCATTTGTGATACTAGTTCAATTGGGGTACCTGCGGTGCTCTATTCGTAAAATTGAAGGTTTCTACCCCTAATCTCCTTAAATCCCACATCAATTTTACTTCCACCCCGCACCCCAATCCCCACGCAGGATTGCTGATTTGGCATTGTCGTGGGGGATTGGGGTGAAATTGGTGAGGGGGTTTAGGAGGGGATTTTAGGAGGATAGAATCATCAATTTTATGAACAAAGCAATATAAGTGCTAGAATTGAACAAGTGTCACGAAATTACACCACTAGAAGTAGTGTAACATTACAAGCTCCCTATTAGAAATGGTTAACTAAATACATGCGTATGGATAGAGCAATTTATATTCAAGGAGCTAGTGTGAGTGAAGTGGGTTTATCATTTACGAAGTATAAATCACACGCATTACTTGGCATGATTGTGTTTAATTTGTGCTTCACATTTTTAACAAAAAAAATGTTCATTTCCATTTAAAGGGTTCAGAAGGGAGGATTTGAGAGTGGAAGTTCGGGCAAATGGTCTCATAAGGATTGGTGGAGAAAGGAAGGTAAATGGTACAAAGTGTATCTGGTTTGACCAATTTTACACAGCACCAAAAAATTCAAAACCTCAAGATAGCAGAATGGAGCATGCAGATGGGGTTTTAAAACTAATCATCCCAATGCTGGTTGTTGAAAATAATCTTCCTTCTCCTACCCCTTCCAAGACACCAAGAGATGAAGGAAAATCATCATTATCGGCTCATGAAAAGGGCAAAAATGTGAAGGAGAAAAACCCCATAGCCGAGACACCCCGAGGCGAAGAAGAAGATCCGAAACACAAAAAGGCAAACGACAATGGTGCAAAGGGAGAAAAGAAGTCATGTGATTGTTTGGCAAAAGTAGCAAACATGGTGAAGCAGAATATGGGAGTTTTCTTTGCAGTTATTCTAGCCTTTTCTTTTGGTGCTTTTGTGTCCCAAAACAAACTTAAGAAAGTGAACAATGACAAAAGAAGTATTGGCTAAACTCAATAATGTGCAAAGTCATAGTCAGATTAATTAATACTAGTAGAGAAGAGTATCTTTGGTGTAGGATTTCATTCTTCATTCCTTCAAAACACTTTTCTTTGGTAATGAGAGAACAAAATACTCCTTTCCTCTCAAACCTTTGTTCTCATTTTAACTTTTGTGGTCAATATTTTTAAATTTTGACAATAAATTAGAGAGAAAAAATACATTGAGTTGTGATATACTGAAACATAATTTTGAAATATCGTATCATATAAACTCTATCTTTATATATAAATAGAGATATTAATTGTCAAATTATCATATTGAAGACCATAAAAAATCAAACGTGAAAAAAAATGAGAGGAATGTTTGTGATTTAGTGGCATTGACTATTTTATGTAATTGAGATTTAATTCAAATTAACGATTAATAGACATTGTTAATGCATTCGGAGGTCAAATGCACGTTTCTTCAACGATATTACAAATTTCATAGTGAGGGATATGGGCGGCATCCCCCGGCAGGGTCCACGGAGCAGAGCCAATGGTCGGGGTCAAGCTACCGGGACAATTGGAAATTTTTATTTAGGACGTCATTATTTCATGAAAACCCTTTGGATATTTGTAAATGAAATTCAAAGTGACATCTGAATGTATAAAACAATAACAATACATACAAATGTGATGCTTATCTCTAACATCCTTTGTAAAAAGGGTTGATATATTTAATGTTTGATCCCAAATATTTGAATGTTGTGCGATAAGATGTAAAGATTTGAACATAAATATAGAAATCGATATCAAAGTTCATTACTAATCACTATGAATGATGTACCCCCGGATGGCTCAAGAAAAACCACCCTCTCCCAAATATCCAAAAATCTTTCATTTCTTCCCTTTTGATCAAAATAAAATCTTCCCCATCCATTTTGAAGCCTTGGCCGAAAAATGAGACCAAAGAAGACAAAAATAAAACCTTTGTTTCTTGTTTTTGCCTTTTCAAATCCTTATACAACAAAACCACAAAATATTCTCCTCTTTGTTTCCTAATCTTGATCCTGAAACCATGAATAATCGATTATACATAACTGATAATCGACTATTCTATCCCTCTGATTCCTCATCACAAACCAGCAACCTCCAACAATCGATTATCTCCAACCTGATAATCGATTATCTATATTCTCAGAAAATACCCAGTTTTGTGCAGGCCTTGTTAATCGATTGATCATGCTTGTCAATCGACTAATGGGTATCTCTTAACATTCATGTTTTGGAAAAAAAAAATCTTATTAATCGATTATCTAAAGATGCTAATCGATTATTATACATCTCTGAACTTCAAAACCCAAAGTTGTTCAATTCCTATTTTCCTTTCCTAAGATTGGGTATAAGGTCAAAATTATGTCCTGATTTTCAAAAAAGAATAAAGCGTTTTCTTCCACAAAACAAAAGCATGATCACTTTTGAAACAAAGGAACAAAAATCACAAACAAAGTCATTGAATGAATAGTGCTGTTTTGGCATTTTATTCACAAAAGTCTAAAGCTTGATTTCCTTTTGTTTTCTTCCTTATGTGCACGAAATTTCTCCCTAAATAAACCCAAGGAAGATCAGCCCAAAATCAAGAGAAGCATCTTGGAAAATCAGCTCACATGGATGGACATTAATCTTTGATTTTTAGGAAAGAAGTAGGAAGTTTCCTTTATTGTATTTTTCTTTATTTGTTGTTGTACTTCCCCTCCATTGTGGCCTATATATACACAGCCATATGGCCATTGTAAGCAGTCATGGATTGAATAAAAACTTCTTTGTTTTACTCTTTGAGTAATTCTTTAAAATAGTGTGATGCTATTTTAACCAAATTTCCTAATGAAATATCTCTAAAGTTGGCTACTTTTGAGTGCGTGTTAGGAGTCTAATTTTATACATTAGTAGTGATTATTAATGTGTAAAAGAAGATAAAAGCCCCAAGTTAAGATAAGAGTGTGTCATATCTCTTAACACCAACTTGGTTGATCCCTTCACTTTTCTGCCCATTTCATTCCTCACCATTTCTTTTTCCTAAACTTATTCTTTTCTCTCATTAAAACACCAAAAAGAACTCTTTCCCACACTCCATATTTCATCCCATCATCCATTTCCTTCCGCAAATTCTTCTCCAAAATAGCTACTCGTTAAGACCCCGGGTCTCGGGTACAACAATGAATGAACATTTGAATGTTTTGTTGGCCGTGAATGTCGTACCCCGTATCCGTTTTGATGACCCAAATAAGTCTAAAGGTACTAACATTATTTGCATGAAGAACCAAATGCCATTCAGGTTTTCGGATACCACCCTCATTTGGTTCTAGTTTCTTTCAATTCGTTAGACTAAGATGGCGTGAGTTCGTCGTACAATTGGGCGATTCTCATAGAACAATGGTTGTCCTTGCATAGTTAGTTTCATGCATTATGTAATCATCATCAAGAACAATCATATTAATTGTATGTGCCATCAAGTATTTATCATCATGAACCATCATCTTAATCATAGTGCTATTGTATGCCATTTCATGAATAATTATATGTCTACTTGTTATTCAACTTTATATTGGTTTTATCTTAATCACTGTGTGTGTATTTTGTTTTTTCTTGTTACAGGCAGGTAGGAATGCAGATCGATCATGAAGCCCATCCCGGAAGTCAACGAGAGTGAGGAGATGTACAAAGTGGTGGACTTTCATTATGCAATATTAAAATAAATTACATTTTCAGGCGAGCACCCAGAAAATGTAACATGAATTTGGTAATGTACTATTTTTAAAGCTTCCACACTATTTAAAGATATTACTCCAAAATAAATGTTTGAACTTAATATTTACAATTTAGTTTAAATGATTTTCAATTATTCATAAAGTTATCATCCGCATATACCATTTTGGTAATTAACCACTCTGACTTGAATATCCGCGATATACATGTTATATGAGTTGGAGTGTTACATTTTGGTAAAAGAGTATTTGTTTTTAAAAACGATTTTGGAATTCCAATCAAATGAATTTTAGATGCACGTTCGCATCCCTCCACATCTTTACCCCGAGAAGATAAACAGTTAGTATCAATTAATTTATTGATGTCTAACTAGATTTTCTATCAATTATAGAATGAGTCAGACTTCGACTCATGGCCAGGAGAATCCTCACGTGGAGCGTGAGCATGTTAGTGTATATACGGTGCACACTGAAGCGTCTAGTTACACGCCACCACAGCAGTAGCAGAAACCTGAACAAACCCAAATATGGCTATCCCCATGTTTCAGCCATAGATCATTGAACATGGTGTAGTGTTTCTAGCATGTGGCAGGAGCGTATGTACCTCCACCACTGCCACTTCCAGCACTGCCTCCTATGCATATCATTTTGATCGAGAAACTCAAGAAGAATGGGGCAAAAGACTTCCGTAGTGATCAAATAGCAAACCCCTTTATCGCTAAGCATTTGCTAGAATGCATAATGAGGGTACTTAATAATCTGAATGTATCCATGGAGGATTGAGGTCAGCAAGCTACATCATTGCTGCAGGATACTGCGTATGACTGGTGGAAACGTATGCGTGCAAACATTCCAGAGCTCGAACCTTGGGCTATATTTGATCCACTCTTCAAAGCAGAGTATGTACCACAAAACTATGTGGAGGCAAAACATGAAGAATTCATGATGTCCACTCAGGAGAAACTCACTCTCCTGGAATATTGTCAACAATTCGACGAGTTAGCCGAGTTCGCCAAGGACTTGATTTAGACCATAGAGAAGTGCTACAAGATGTTCTTCAAGGAAATGAGACCTGATCTCTCTTCAGGACTTATTGTGGTTTTCTGGGACAATATTGTAGGACCTTAGGCGCTACCAACTCTTCTAAAACCAATTGGTGTTAGAAGAGGCGCATACCCTAGCCTTATAGTGCATTCACCACACAAGCGCCCACGACATTCGATTGTGACTTGGCCCACATAGCCTCCGCCACGGGACAATTGATGCACACATGGCCAACAATCTCCCCCTCAGCAATTGCTCCCGCTGGGAATCGAACTCGTGACCTTGGCTCTGATACCACTTGTAGGACCTGCGCTACCACTTGTTGGCCTTGAATGCCGTACCCCGTAACCATTTTGATGTACCAAATAAGTCTTCGAAATGTTACTAACATCATTTGCAGGAAAAACAAACGCCAAAACCTCTATTAGCTTGTTTAGCATCACCGAGATATACTCCTACGAGTTTAGAAATTGTTGTGTAAAGGTAATGATATATTTTAATGAGTCACTTATGCCCTTTCACTCAAAATTTAATTTTAAAATGACAAATATATTCTTAGTTGGGGTTATTTTGAAAACGGAACACAAAAAATGAGTTTTGGAATTTTTACACAGGCCTAACGGTACCTGGCTACCGTGTACACGACACCAGGGTACCGCCGGTAGCCAAGTGAACGTACCGTTGTACGTTTCACCTGGGT
Source organism: Cuscuta campestris (assembly GCA_900332095.2). Classification (NCBI taxonomy): domain Eukaryota; kingdom Viridiplantae; phylum Streptophyta; class Magnoliopsida; order Solanales; family Convolvulaceae; genus Cuscuta; species Cuscuta campestris. The sequence continues at coordinate 836,180 of OOIL02006740.1, read as the reverse complement.
GGTACACGGTACCCCCCTACCGTGACAACGGTACCTGGGTACCGTCGGTAGGCTTGGGAAGGTTGGCCAGACCGTTTGAACCCAGATACCGCCAGAGCCGAACCAATTCTATAGCTTACACGGTACCCCCTAACGGTAGGCTGTACCGTGTGTCACGGTACCTAGGTACCGGACGGTACTGACCCTACCGTGAAGGGTACCGGATCCGTTGGCAGCACTGTAGCAAATTACCAATTTAAATTTAAATCACCCCTAATCACTTCCTAACGGCATTTAACGTTAAAAAACTCAAATTTTAACATTCCAAACTCCTATATAAACCCCCTCTAAGTCTCATTTTAGGCACAACAACTTCTCAATTAAATCTAAAGCCTCTTTCTCTAATTCTTGAGTGTTCTTAAAGCTTTGTTCTTATTTTTCTTACTCCTTTGAGTAAAAAAGCTTTCATCTTTTTATACACTCACACACAAGGGCATTTGTGCTTCATTATTTTATATCTTGCCTATAGGCTTTTGTTGTTGTTGATTTAATCTTTTGTTCTTCTCCTACCCAATTCATATTTGTTATTATTTTGGTAGAGAAGCAACACGAATCTTTTATTGATTTGTAAAAGGTGTGGATAGCCTTTAAATCCTCATTGTAAGGTTGAAGATAGCCTTAAAATCTTCGGTTGTAAACGGTTGAGATAGCCGTAGTAAAATCTCGTTTGCTTATTGGCAAGGGTTGTTTGCCAAACCTCGTTTGAGTCTTCTTAGTGAAGCCAAACAAGTTAGTGGAGGTTAAATCCTTGAGGAGGAGCCTCGAGGTACTGGAGTAGGGAGTTCCCGAACCAGTATAAAATCGCTTGTGTCGTATTTTTAT
>OOIL02006740.1:810010-828469 GCA_900332095.2 Cuscuta campestris | reverse complement strand
AAATCACCCCTAATCACTTCCTAACGGCATTTAACGTTAAAAACTCAAATTTTAACATTCCAAACTCCTATATAAACCCCCTCTAAGTCTCATTTTAGGCACAACAACTTCTCAATTAAATCTAAAGCCTCTTTCTTTAATTCTTGAGTGTTCTTAAAGCTTTGTTCTTACTTTTCTTACTCCTTTGAGTAAAAAAGCTTTCATCTTTTTATACACTCACACACAAGGGCATTTGTGCTTCATTATTTTATATTATGCCTATAGGCTTTTGTTGTTGTTGATTTAATCTTTTGTTCTTCTCCTACCCAATTCATATTTGTTATTATTTTGGTAGAGAAGCAACACCAATCTTTTATTGATTTGTAAAAGGTGTGGATAGCCTTTAAATCCTCATTGTAAGGTTGAAGATAGCCTTAAAATCTTCGGTTGTAAACGGTTGAGATAGCCGTAGTAAAATCTCGTTTGCTTATTGGCAAGGGTTGTTTGCCAAACCTCGTTTGAGTCTTCTTAGTGAAGCCAAACAAGTTAGTGGAGGTTAAATCTTTGAGGAGGAACCTCGAGGTACTGGAGTAGGGAGTTCATGAACCAGTATAAAATCGCTTGTGTCATATTTTTATATTTTATACTTTTCTTGCTCTTTCTCCACTACTACTTTGCGCATAAGTTTTTGTTTTTATTAAAAAATTTTGCAAACACCCTAATTCACCCCCCTCTTAGGGTGTAAACCGACTTTCAGATATCAACGATGTCTATAATAAGGAACTTGAATTAAACAATGAGCTCGTAAGGAAAGTTGCTTATCAACAGACACTAGCAAAAAATCTAAGTGTTCAGTCCGCCTCAAGGAGGGACCCAACATCAAAAGACCCTTCTCAACACCAAGCAATTCTCGCAATGATAAGCGAGCAAGACCTGTCCCCTCTACATCTACATCTGCATGTAGCAAGAGCGGAAAGAGCAAGATGGTGTACCGTCATCCCATATGTTCACTCTGTGGTCGTAGGGGTCTTGGTAATTGCTGATTTACACAAGGTTTATGTCTAGGGTGTGGTCAAGAAGGTCACTTTCGAAAGGACTATCTAATGAACCCCGACGAGACTTTTTCTGCAGCACTAGGGGTGTTGACTACTCTCTCTACCCAATAGGCTGAGCGTGATCAGAGTCATCGTACCACGGCTGCATCTAACCAGCCTAAGAGGCGAGCGTCAAACCAGGAGCAAGGTCGAGCACGAACTCATACACACGCCATGCAAGGGCGTACTAATCATCAGGCCAGTGATGTTATCATGGATATGTTTACTTTATTCGATATCACTATATCTGCATCGATTGATCCTGGGTCCACCTTAGCGTAAATATATGTGCTTACATCATTAAGGAAACTCTGGAGTATCCAATGGTTGTGTCAAATCCACTAGGACACAGCTTACATCTTCATTATATTTATAATCACTATCAGTTGATGCTTCGAGGTAAAGTATTCCTAGCAGATCTCATTGAATTCCCTCACAAAGAGTTTGACATTATACTTGGCATGGACTGGTTGATAAAACACTAGGCTATTATTGAGTGCAGAACTCAGGCTCTGAAACTTTGTACTAGTGACGGTAATGAGGTAACTGTTCATGGACAGTTACTGCCGAAAAAATCTAGAAATTTCTCATATATGCATGCAAAATTTCCAATTCGCAAGAAGTGTGAAGCATATTTGTGCACTGTTAAGGATATACAAAATAATTTTTAAACCTATTTTTTGCTATGAATATTTTCAAATGACTAAATTCTTGTTCACCTTATAATAGGGGTGAACATGGTACGGTATTTAGCTCGTACTGATACCGTACAAAATATTTCGATTCATTATGGGATTTTATGTTGTACCGATCCCAATCCCGAAGCATCGTTCGGTATGGTTCGGTATCGGTACGAATCAGGATGAATATATACATACCTAGTTTACATCGTAGCAAAACCTTTTATTTTTGAAAAATTGAAAGTATATTTAACCAAAGAAAGATAAAAAATTTAAAAATGAAAAAATAAAATACAAAAAATGCTTATAAAAGTTAGTTTATCTATACATATACAAAGACGAGAGCCACATCTGAACAGTGTTCCCGCCTAAAAACGTTGTGTCGGGTAATATGTTCATGAATGGTGGGCTGACTGCACTGCTAGGCTTTTGGGTTGGGTGAGGCATGTGGGTAAAGGCTTGCTTTAGTAGGCTTTTACTTTACAGATGTGTTAATGACACTTATTTACTTTTATTGAAAGATGTGCTTTAAACATTTCTATCAATTTACTACAAGCTACCCAGCTAAGTATGCCATTGATAAGTGTACCCATTAACATAATAGATTTCCAGATCTTTTGAAAAGTGTGCCATTATTATACGGAGTACTTCTTTTGTATCTAATTTGATTACAAATTGAGATTTATAAGAAAAAAATATCTTTCTTTTGGAAATAATTTTATTTAGAAGTTGGTATATCAATAAAAAAAAGTAAAAATTATATTTTTAAAAATTACGTCAAAAATTCTATAAAACAAGATGTGATAAGAATATTTTATTTTATCAAATACTTAATAAAATCACATAAATAAACAAAAGTTATTGAGAAGAGAGAGAAAAAATTGAAATAAAAAGGGAAACGGATGGAGTACTTTATTCAACTAGCCATTTTAGTGTATAATATAAATAAAAGCAATCAGGGTACTCGGGATGGGGATGTCGGAGACGCCGTTCGACACTAATGCCAAATCACCTCGCGATCCCCTTCTTTATCGCCACACCAATCAACTCTATAAGATTAATTTTTTAGCAATAATTTCTTTTTGTACCGTATATCGTTTCTCTCCGATCTTTCAATGTACTATATCAATTAACGTATAGTTGTGTTATGATTTTCACAGTGAATTTTTTTAAAAAATTATTGACCGTGCAAGGCACGGGTACAAATCTAGTATTTCATAAACTAAAGAGAATGAGTGATAACAAAGTATTATTTCAAATTTTTGTTAATATTCTTATGCTCATCTACAAGAAAATAAAAAAACTCTTATTAAAGTGCAACTTAAACATAATGAAAATAAACTAAATTGCTTATATAATTTTTTTGTTTAATGAAGAAATATAAAAAGATTATTATTTTCATAATATATTAGTATATATGTTCAGTTCGTGAATTTCGGTATGAAAAGTACCCTCGTACCGTTCCAAAATACGAGACCGACCGTTTGGTTCGGTACAGTTTGGTTTTTTTCGGTACTTTATCGATTTGGTATTTTTCGGTTCACTATCCTCGATTTTTTCAAAAAATATCAGGATCAGTTCGATTCGGTATGATTCGATTTTTTTGATACTTTATCGATTCGGTATTTTTCAGTTTCGGTATCCTCGATTTTTTCGGGAAATATCGGGATCAGTTCGATCCTTGCTCGCCCCTACCTTACAATAGTTTTTTTTGAATGAGAAGTTTTAAATCGAATTAAACAAAGCCACCCCACAAGCCTCACACCAGTCCGTCGTTTTTTCTTCCCCGTTGTTTTAATGTCTTCCCACCAAATCTGCGCTGTTAGGACTTAGGAATGGCGACTTCTTCCTTCAAATCTACTTCCAAACGGGGAACCAGGAATACCAGAAATGATGATTCCAAGGAATACCCCACTCCCACTTCTTCTTCCTCCTCCTCCAAGCCGCTCCGACGGCGATCCTTAAGCATTAGCGCCGTTTCTCGGATCTCTAGACAAGATGCTTCGTCGGAGTTTTCTAACAAGCGAGATAATCCATTGTTCTGGACCTCGAATATTTCGCCCAGTGACCAGGATGAAAACAGGAAAGTTGGAAATGAAAAAGAGACGTCTCTTTTTGATGGATTTAGTAAAGGTAAAGTTGCTCGTGATTCTGCAATGTCCATGTCCACCAACAGAGAGGTTGATAACAGAGGGCGATCGACTATTAGAAGCTCTAGGGATGTCAGGAATGGGATCGGACGGAGCCTTTCTCGCGTACGTGGCCGGCCTGTGTCTAGGGGCCGCTATGGATCAGCTAATGAGGTTTAGGTTCTGACTTCTCATCTATTCCAAGATATGTTTGTGTGTATAGTTGAAAGTCACATGGATTTTTTAATTGCTATTTCTACTGTTGTACAAGTTCCTTACATACACTAGGATGATGAGATGAACTTAAATGTGCATTTTACTGGTCAGTTAAGTGTCTGAGAGCGGAGAGCATTGTTTTTTGCTGAGTATTAATGGAACTCTTCCTGGCTATAGAGTAACTGCTTTTATTGCTAATTATTGTATCTATAAAAGATAATAGGAACCGAGGAAACCGGTTTACTACAGACTTCGATCACCACTAGCATCTAGGCCTGAAGAATCTTAATTAGAAGCACTGTTTTAAAAAGTAACCTAGGTGGCTATGTAGTCTCTCTTCAGATGCTTTGATCTCCTTTCTAGGTGGGTGATGCACCCAATTACGGGCTCTTAGGTGGAGAGGATCACTATTCCGTTTTGGCCTAACCCTACACTGATTAGGCATCAATTGACTAATTGAGCATCTTACAAGAGCCTAGAGGATTATACCGCAATGCTTAGAAATGATGGCTTTTTACTTGAAAAGCAATGAACAGTACACGGTTCATATTTAAAGCATAATGAATATTCAATTGACAATCGTTACTAGTATTTTCCATTGCTGCCACGAACGTTTTAGTATAGTTGCAATGAAACGTTATTTCGTTAACATTTACAAATTATGTATAGTTTAATTTATGACTTTAATAGTCTATTGTTTTACCAGAATGAGATGGAGCATGATCCCCTTTTATTAAAAACTATTAATCAAAGAAGAGAGCTAAGACATGCTGCTAAAAGTTCCATAGGATCTGCGCTAGTTGAAAAGGATACAGTTACACATGATCGGGTAACTGGCTCAAAAATAGCAGCACTCCAAAGTCAACACAATGAGCTTTCAGAAGATGATTCTAATGTAAGTGTAGTTCCATGCTCTTGATTAGAAGTTGTAGCATTTTGGGTGTCAAGATGATTCCATTTTACATAGCGTTAGCGTGCATTATTTATGCGATGAGGAGCAATTATAGCTTTCTACTATATGTGAGGAACACATATACAAGCACCATTCATCTATGTTGGCTCAATAATCTGTGAAAGCTAACTTTTAGCTTTAAAATAAATGTATGTTAACAGTTTCCCTGACCTACTAGTAGCATCTATCTCGTCCATCTTTAAAATATATAGCTCCAATGCGCAGAGTGTAGGCATCAACTATATGTTGGACTAGTGCCTGCCGTTAACTTTGCGTACCAAAATATACAACATTGAATGGGTTCTTGAAAAAAGGTGGCACCTAGATCTTTGTTTATCATGTCCGTCTTTTTTTTTGTTCTCCCTTTTTGGTGACAGCCTTCACATACTGGGAAACAAGAAATAGTTGATTTTATACATTTTTGTTGGATGTGTGTTATCTCTTGATATTTGCAACAAAACTGGCACTCGAAAACATGCAAATAAAAATATTAGAAAGAGAGAGGGGAGGGGGGAGTGAGATTTGAGTGATTTCTCTGTAGTGATGATTAGACGACACAATCAAAGAAGTCTCTAACAGCGCAGAGAGCATGCCCGAGAGCTCACAGGATATCCATTGTAGACACTGGATGCAGGAGTACTACCAGTGTCAATAAACTCAATTCTTTTTCTTTCTCAATTTGACAATTGGTTCTATGCTTTTGATCAATAGTTCTAATTTTATTTATTGTTTTGGTTAAGAGCATTTTTTTTAAGATGTGGCCATCTCATATATAATTATATACTAACGGTAATTGGGCTGACTTAACCCAACATTAAGTAGTTAATAGAGGGACCAGTTTAGCTGTTAAATTTTATTTTAACAGATTATTGAGCCAAAAAATAGATAAAGGGTATATGTGTTCCCTGACATGTAGAAGGGCATATTTTTTCATTTTCCTTTATTCTAATATAAGTTTATGTTTCCAGTATAGCATACACAATTCAACTGGGGAAGATGGAATTTCAATAAGTTCTTTTTCTGAAGCAGATGATAAAAGCATCCCAACTTCTGAGCAGGTGAAGACATGTTTTAGATTCCCTTTCAAGTGCTACATATATTTCATTTTAACTGAAGGAGAACAAGCATACCTTTATTGATATTTGTGACATCTTGTACGTCAATTTTTTAGTGTGATGTAGAATTGAATGTCAAAATTTCAACTTTTACGACAAGCTTCTTACCTAAACTTATTATTATTGTAATTAAAATTTAGTCTTTTGGATATGGATAGCACCAGTAGTGGATTATTATAATATATGAAGCTCTCCATTCTATAGGGAGATGTGCTACAATTGCTATTCAAGATCTTGATAGTGTTTGTTGTATTCTTGTAATAATAATCCCCACTCTAGTTTCCAATCACTTTTTGAAACTGAATTATGGTAAGTACTAAGCATGGTATCTCCCACTGTCATTGCATGTGGAACTTATATCACTTTAGTTCTTCTTGCTCTGCCCTTGTCTTCTGATTTTTTAGTTGTGGGGGATTTCTCTCAAACTATTTTGTAAATTGTAAGTGAGGCTTTTTATCTACAGGCCTAGATTTTCATCAAAATTTGTCAAAGCAACTTGGTTAACCCACTTAGCCATTACTTCCTTTGTCTCAATATACAACAAAAAACAACATTACCCCAGTGCCTCAAAGCCTTCCGCCCATTGTTGTGGTAAATTTGAAGAGAATAGAAATACTGTATGGTTTAAATTTTTGCACTGGAGAGAAACAGTATTCAAGACATAACCTTTGCTATAAATAGAAACAACCCCAGAATAATCCCAACTCCGTTGGGGTCCTTGGGTGAAGACATATACAACCTTACCCCTATAAAGACAGAGAGGCTGTTTCTGTTAGACCCTTGATGCATTGGTGCATATACGACCCAAAACTTCATAGAAAGTAAGAGATGAAGGAAGCTTGATGTGCCCTTATTAACACAAAGGCAAAATACTGTCAGAAAGGATTCTTTTAACTCAATTGGCAAAGGATGTTTTGCTAAATACAAACAACAACAACAACAACCCAGTTAAATCCCACAAGAGTAGGGTCTGGGGAGGGTGTGTGTACACAGACCTTGCCCCTACTTGAAAGTAGAGAGGCTGTTTCCAAAGAGACCCCCGGCTCAACGTCGAAAGTTGCATTGCTTGACTAACTGCTACTTCATTAATTAGAGAAGCGCAGATAGTTTAGAGATCCATTTTGATTTATTCCATCACACCCCAAAGCCAAAAAATGGTGAAATTTTGCTAAATACAAACCAACAGAATAATATGGGACATGCAAAAAAGGAAAACAAGCACAACATATTGGGATGGTTGGAGTAGTTATTACTAAAATACTCTTGACTAGAGTTTGTGAGATCAGTCTTTAAAGTGACATGATAATGATTTTGCTTATGTTTCAGTTAAGTGCGTCTCCCTCTCATCAACGAGTGAAGGCTTGAAGCAAACTTCTAATGAGCCTGAATGAATAACTGAATAACAGAGCATCAAAATATCCACTAGATGTTTAAGTTCTGTTTACAGTAATTCTTGTTTTTAATTTCCTCTCTCCTTTCAAGTAGGGGTAAGGTTTCCGTACACACACCCTCTCAGACCCTTCTTTCGTGGGATTCTACTGGGTTGTTATTGTTGTTGATGTTGTTGTTTAGGTGAGGCCTCATTTTCAACTTTCATTTGAAATTGTACTTCACTTTCATTGTAGTTATGTGTCATGGATCTGTCGTCTGTCTTATCCATGATGAGCTGTGTGTCAGTGTCAGTATGTCTTTATACTTCTGTGGAAGACTTTTACCTCAGTCATTGGCTTTCTGCACAATTTAGTGTGGGAGATTAAGCTGAAAACAGTGTTGTGGTAACATTTTAGTAGAGAATGAGGGCTGAAGGGAATGGTGGATCTATCATCAACAGTTTTGTTGTGATTGGTCGTAATGCAAATTTGCACGCCTGATGTAGTGATGTTACATTTATCTGATGCTTTAGATTTGTGTCTGATGTTTATAGTTAGACTTCACGAAGTTTTAAAAATGTTGAAATGTGAAAAATGAGTGGTTGAAATTTATTTAGAAGAGAGAAATGTTGTATGCCACATATTGTTTTCCTTAATAGGAAGTAGGAAAGTGTAAACTTTATTTTGAGACATCTCAAAAATGTTAGTGTAATTGTGTAAACATGATTTTCGGGCGGAGGGAGATGTTGATGGTGCAAAATTCATCTCCACCACAGCATAACAACTTTCTTCATTATTTGTCACAATTTTGTTGCCGTTATTTTTTACATATCTTGTGCAGCCAATCATATCTTATTGGTCTTACTTTTGGCTATATATTCAGGTTATGCGAAGGGACAATGTTAATAACATATTAACCTATAGTGCTGCGGATATTCCTCCAAATTTGAATCCTGAGGCTGTTGACTTAGTTTTAAACATTAGAAAGGAATATTGTAGAAAACTTGAGGAGGTAAATCATTTTATTTCTACTTGAACTGCTAACGTTGGGATGGATTCTTTCATTTGTTCAGATGAGCTGAGAATTTAAAAGATCATTGTTTATTTTCCTATTTAGTTTTCCACATAAAATAAAATACTGTATTCTGTCGCATTTTGTTAGATGTACTTTTCTTTTATTTCCTTCAAGTAATCTACCTTTTTCCTGATCTCAAGAACGTCTAACTTTTCAAATATATTTCATCTTATTTATCATTCCAATTTCCAACATATTTTCACTTAATTGGTCCCAGTCTTCTTTCTTTTTTTCAAAAGGCTAAAACATGGAAAATTTAAAACATATCCTTCATCTGTTTGATAAAAAGAGTATCTCAAATCCACACAATCACTTCTAGAGAGATGAGCTGCGACTGGAGCACTTTAAAAGCAGGTTACTTAATACACTAGTTTTGCTGTGTTGTGACACCAGATGTTTTAAAGAATGATCTCCTCCAGTTCTTTCTCTACCCTTGCTTCTGATATCTACTATGTCTGAGCCCATTTTCACTGGAGTAGACATTTCTTATTCTATTATGCAGTCTCAAGAAAGGACTAGACAGCTGAAAGCAGATTTAGCGGTAGAAGAGCATCACGGGCAGGAGCTAAATAGAATTCTCAAGGAGATAGTACCTGATTCACGGAAATTAATTTCTCCCCAGAGAACTCGGATTGCAAGAAGAGTACGTTAATTTGAGTTATTTTTTCTGGCCTTCAACATCACTCTGCAACCTCACTATTCAGGGTAAAAATGACATAGTAAGCTGGGGCTCTGGGAAAAAAGAAAATAAATTGAAGGGAAACTGTGAGTCGATAATCAGCATATGAATAATGTTTTTACAGTGCAAGTCTCTACGCAGTTACTAAGCTGAAATTAAGGTCCTGATTCAAATGTATTAATTGGGCATTTGGGCCTCTAACTTACACCAAAAAGATTCTCCAAGCGCACTGGTTACTAGACTCAATCCAACTATACAACTGATGTGAGATACCTTATAAAACTAATGCTGCATTGGCATGTATAGGGGGGGTAGGTCGTAGGTGTATTGGTCTCGTGTTTGTTTGACCCCCACAATAAAACCTTCAGCAGAGAAACATGTATGCCTCAATAGAACCTTTCACTTCTTTCTTCAGTATCTGTTACAATGATCTCATGTTCATTTTTCTCCATCTTAAATTGAGCGCTCTTGCTTGAGAATGTCCATTATGCTAGTTTATATTGTTTTGGTATTAAGAAAATGCTGTCCTACACTAGTACAGTATCAGAAAATGCATTTGAGTGATACAACTTTTGATCTTTCCTAACATGAGAATGAAAATGATACTATTCTGTAGAATTGAAGTGGCAGGTCACTACACTAACCATAGTGTTCTTGAAATAGAGATGTTAGTTTAGCTAATTCAACTTTGTAAGTTTAGCTAAAACCGCGTTCCATTGGCTTTATATAGGTATATAATATACTCTATATTTGAAACGGCTGCTCAACTTTGTTAAAGAAGTTTTTTTTATTAGTTTCACTTTCCCTTTTTAAACAAATGTTACCTATAAAATGACATAAATGTTCTTACTTTTTCATCGTCCATTGTTTTAGAAATCTACCTAAATACGACTAAAATATCTAACTTATACCAAAATAATACCACCAATATTTTATCTCCTAAGAGTATGTTCTCTTCATCTGATCTGATTGATTCGGATCTAAATTAGTTAGGGTCTGATCTGAATGACTGAATCTATGTGATCTGAATCATTCTGGTCTATTAAATTAATCTGATTTGATATCTTTTTTTTCCCTGATCTTATTCCAATTAAAGTTAAAGCTGTTTATGATCTCATTTGGTTTGATTTGAATCTTTTGATATGATCTGAATTTTTATGATGTGATCTGAATAGATTTCAATAAAAATAAGTAATATGTAATCAAAATAAGCCAAAGAGAACAAGCCCCAAATAGGAGTGTTGACACTGAAACGCTCACAATTTTGCATTGTGTGTTGGCATTTCGCAATATTTTTTGGCATTATAAATTTTTTAAGTCCTATTCCGGTATAAAAACATTGAAAGTCCTATTTTTGTATATGGAGCATTTTTGCGTCCTGGTTAGGTATTTCTCCTTTAAAAGAAAAATATTATTACATTTTCATTTTCTCTCCATACTTTTCGATATTTATGCTCAATTCAGTACCCCTAGCATTTCACTCTAAACACCCATGAAAACCCACTTGGAGCAATCTTTCAAATACAGAAGGAGGATTTGTTTATAAATGTTATCTAATACCTCTCTGTGCAACAGAGGAGCAATGAAAGAAAAAAGATGTCGCAACGCCTTACTGAAGAAGCAATGGCATACTTTGATCATTTTGATGAATGTGTATCAACATCAACTTTTGATGGTTCTGACTTCTCAGCACCTGAAGATCCACCTCACAGTTCAATTGGAGCAACCTCCTCAGACTGCAAGGGTCTAGTTGAACCCCACGAAAGCATGGAAGGTTTTTCTCGCAATACGAAGGTATTTATCTAACTGATGCTACTACAGAACTACCACAAGTCATTTTGCTAGATATTTAAAAAGTTTGAGTTTAAATATATTTTGTTTTTACGTTAAATTGCTTGTGTGTTAAGATAATCTTTTTCCTTTGATACACGAGGCTTACCAAACTAGACTGGTATTTTGTATATAGTAACTCACTAGAAGGCAGACGTCTTCCATTGTGGATGATCATGTTTTCGTTTACATTGTTGGTCTCAAGTTTATGGTGCTTTTACACTATCTGTTTTGCTTCATTTATTAGTTTATGATTTACAGTGTCGGTTTCAAAAGTAGAACGATTGCATCTTACATCAAATGCTCAATATCTTATTTTAAATGTTGTTACTACACTGAGGTTACATGTCAAGCTAGATGCTAAATACGGAGTATAGAATTATAGACAAAGCACAGTAGAAATTGAAATACACATGCAAATAGTCTGCTTTTTAAGTCAGAACTCAGAAATACTAAATGCTTATGACATTGCTGTTTCAGATATCCTGCGGCATTAGTAAGTTATCTTTCATGCACGAATCGCCGAAACATCCTGAAGTGGATGATGACATTAGGAGATGCATTAAGCTTTTTGAAAGAGAGACAGTCACAAGTGAAATCAATGCCGAAATGGCCGCATCACATTGTGATGATGCAAGTGCATACAAATTGAAAGGACACATAGAGAGCTTGTGGTTTCATCGGGTGGTTTACAACAAAAGAATAGATTCTGGGGGTTTGCTCCTTTGTGGCGGGGGCATTGCGGTTGCTGGTTTTCCCTTTGGGTCTTCTTCCATTTGAAGAGTCAATGATCTAAACTGTGAAGGTATTTTTGTTTTTTTTTTTTTTGCATTTTAAGGAAAATGAAAAGGTATATAGATCATAGGGATGTTAGAGTGTTCAACTGTCCATGGAACAACTTCACTCCGAATTTATGCATTATTCACTAATTACATATCTATATCTCTTATAAAGAAGTGAAATTCTGTTTCCAATAATTTCAAGAATTGAGATAAAAATTGAAGGTCGAATGATATGATTCAGCGAGATGAAATTGAGGTCTAGATTGATCGACCATCACATAAGGCTTGTTCTCTTCGCCTGATCTGATTGAAGTATGTTTTGATCTAGGCTGATTTGATCTGAATCCAATAAGAATAAATAATACTTGATCCGTCCCTGAGTGTTTGTCCACTTTTGACTTTTGGAGCTATTCATCTAAGCACTTTGACTCATCAAATTCTCTCAATGTGTAAGCCTAAAAATAGTCATGTGTGATCTTGTTTGATTCGTCTTAACATATAGATTATTAATATATAATTTTTATAATTTTTTAATATACAAATTACAAGATAAAATGGATTAAAGAAGTACATTGGATGGTGTGCAAAAATGAAAGTGGATAAACACTTAGGGACGGAGGGAGTGCGTAATAAGAATAAATTGAAGAGAACAAGCTCATGGTACTTGAAAAGCTTAAGTCTCATTCATTACGATGAGAATGATTTTACCAACCCAAGAGGTTGTTTCTACTAATAACATAGTAATCCTAAAAGTAATGGGATAAACAATCCTAATCCCAAAAAGAAGGGTAAATTTCACCAATGGTACTTGAACTTTAGCTGGAATTTCGAAGTGGTACCTGAACTTCAAATCCTTTCACAAAAATCCCTGAACTTACACAATCCTTTCACTAATAAGCCATTAGCCCGTTTCTAGGTTAACTTCCGGTCATTAGGGCCAAATTCGAATTTTATATATTTTAAAATTTTCAATTTGACCCCATTTCTTCTTTTCTTTTCTTCCAGGCCCCGCCGCCGTCGCCCGCCGGTCAAAGTCGCCGGAAAATGAACTTTTTCCGATTCCGGCGAGACCAATGTCATTCTCTTCGTCTTGAGACGAGGATCAATAATATCCAAACCATTTTGTCTAATTTTGCCTGTAACTTCTCGAATTTGAATTTTTCTACTCGAAAAAACCCTAAAATCGAAATTGGATCCAAAATGGGGGGTTTTGCAAATCGTCATCAAATCTTGCAATTGAGGGGTCCTTGGAGGTCGCACGGATGCCACGACCGCATTGGAGTTGGTGCCCGCCGTCAATTTCGCCGGAGTTGGCCGGAAAACGCTCCGACCCGCCGGCGGTTGGACCCAGGTCAATCCAATAAAGAAGACAGCTGGAAGAGTTCAATCCAAAGGAGGAGATTCAGCGGAAGGCGGGAACGTAGCCAAAGAAAGTGGATCGCGCCATTGGCAGAGTGGTCCCCTCTGATTATGAACTATCTTAATTACTCAGGAAATCACGTATAAATAGAGAGGACCCGAATGGAGATCCTCAAGCTAAATCAAGCTAATAAAACCAATAATTCTCGAGTTCTTGTTCATTATAATTTCTTTCGATCCGCTTTTTTGAATCGGATCATTTGGTGGATTTCTTGTCCATCAAATGGGAATAGGAATATGCTCCTTATAAATACGAGATCATCCCTCCCCTTTTAGTGTGTGATTTTCTACCCTCAGTAGTCCAAATTAAGAGAGGAATTTTTTTTATTCTCTTAATACTTTACTCCAAATATTGTATATTTTAGAAATATTCTAGAGAAAAATTACTAGCATGATTTTTCTCTTGAACACTTTTCATAGTTCGTGTGTACAAATTAGAGGTTAGATACTTTCGTAGCTAGCTCTTTGACCAATCCCATCAACCATATATCGTTGCTTGCTTGCGAAGAAAGGTATAATTCTAACTATAACTTATAATCTTCATAAGGGATCTTGGGTGGAATCGATGTTTGTACTTAAAAATGTTGTTTTCCGATGCCCTATCCAAGAGTGGTTTCCCAACAACGTGATCATGTGTTCTCTCACCAAGAAGTTTAGATGGTCCTCGTGATTTAATTGTCATCTTTGACGTTCTATGCAGTTCCACCTGTTCACTTTCACAAATCTTTGGTGAACATTTTTGTTTTTATATCTCTCTATTTTTAATATTGTATTCTATTTTTCTAGAAACATATTACTTCGTATTATTATAAATAGTAGTGTTTCAAATAAATTGTAAGTTCGAAATAACAATTTTTTTCTATACATATATTATTAAGCACATTAGTGCCTTGTAATCGTACGTATCTCATAAAGCAAATATAAATAGAGAAATTTCTAGATACAAAAGAGGCAAAGTGGACAACTAAATGTGAATGAAAATGTTATTTTCTAGCAATAAAAGTAATGTGATAACTTAAAGCTTTTTAATGTAGTTGGGTTGAAAAAGAAATAATCATACTTTGTTTTTATGAAATAAGTAAAATTAAGATATTGTAGAAATTATTAAATTTCAAAAGGTAAGTGGAAAATAAAATATTTTGCATAAACAGGATGAGTGGCTTCCAACGTAGCTATTCAATGGATGGGGCTAGGATCATCAATAGCTAGACTCATGGATTGAAATTGAATGGTAGTTAACAAAACAGCTTTCTAGCCTTTCATTTCTTAGTTTGTTTATCTCCATTTCTTTATTGTTTTATAAATTGTCTAGAAATAGGGAGTTGTATTAGAGCAGTCTAATTCAAATTAAAAATATTCATCATTCTGCATCAATAACTCAGGTGTGCTTATACTTTATCCCCTCTCCTTATAGATGTACTGCATTTTGTGAATTATCATTGTAATGATATGAAATCAATAATTTTCTCTCAATTTTCATCCTTTTTGTATTAATTGTATAGTTTATTCCTTTTTTCTCTAAGGAGTTGTCTTGTTGAGATTTGCGATGGAAGAGAAAGTAGACACAATAGAGAAGCATGACAATCAACCAAAAGTTGAAGAGGAGACAAAACACAAGGAAGAGAAAAAACAAAAGCAAGAAGATGAAGGTGAGAAAGGAGAAAAAAGTGGTGATAAAGAAACGAAGAAGAAAGGCAAAGGCGATAAAGATAAGAAGGATGGGAAAATGGAGAAGAATTCACAAGGCAAAAAAGATCCAACAACATTGAAGCAAAAATTAGAAAAGATTGATTCCAAGATGCAAGTTTTGGTGGCTAAAAAAGAAGAAATTTTGAAGATGCTTGCTGAAGTCGAGAAGAGCTCAAAAACATGAAAAAGTACCAATAATTAATTACAAACATAGAGCTCTAAGCTCATGTACAATGCTTGTCCCAAATATTTGTTATTTCCTATGTAGAAATCAATTAGAACTCCAATTTAAATCCCACTTCATTTGATGGGTGAGTTAACTAAACATGTGACCATCCAACTTCAAGGAATTGGCCTATTTTTTTATTTTTTATTCTTTTTTTAAAATAAAATTGTTATTAATGTCACTTTTGATCCAATATCATATCATCATATATCATCATATCATATCATCATATCATATGTATCATATAAAGTAGAGCGGATTAAATGTGGTTGCGCCATGTGTCACACCTCATAATCTATACTTTAAAGGTGTCACCTTTTCATTTGTCCACTTGGATACCACATGGC
The DNA here is from genome assembly GCA_900332095.2 of Cuscuta campestris. NCBI lineage: Eukaryota > Viridiplantae > Streptophyta > Magnoliopsida > Solanales > Convolvulaceae > Cuscuta > Cuscuta campestris. The sequence goes on along the minus strand of OOIL02006740.1, from coordinate 812,887 downwards.
TACTTAATTATTGATGTTAAATATAAAAAATGTAAAACCGCTTGAATATAATTGAAGGTTCATGTTCACAAAAATAAAAAAATGTGTACTTAGTTTTATTTCTTTTTACTTTCTAAGTATAATATTTTTAAAATATATGTTTAGACATAATTTGCTTTTATATTATTATAAATATTTTTTAGATATATGCGATAGAAAATACAGAGTATATTTAATTTTAGAGAAGTTTAGAATAATTGTTTTTTATTTCAATATATGCATGTTATCATTTAAAAATACCAAGTAGGGATTGATTTAGTGCATGATTGATTTTAAAATTATTAATTTAAGTTGACATGTTCATGATTTTATTCAATTCACAAATGTATTTAAGTTTGAATATTTATCTTATTATATTTTGGATACATTGATAACTTATTTTCTGTGTAACTATTAAATATATTTTGTGACTATTTCAAAATTAGTAACTTTTGTGTATAAAAATAGTTTGAAATTTTTAAAAAGTAATTTTTCAAACTCTAACAAAAAATTATATTTAAAAGTTAGTAATCAAAATTATATATTTGGGTGAGTTAAAGTGTATAAAAACATAATAGATATAGACGAGTTTGAAATGAGTTCAACCATTTAGTCGAGAAATATTAACAGATCTCTGAAATAAGAAATCTAGAGAGTAAGCTATAAGTAGGTCAGAAGATTTTTTTTTTCATGTATGAACACATGTATAAAATATATTTACATGTTTTATATATCAATAGTAGCATATCGACTTTAATACAAATTCAAATATATTTTTAATTTCACATTTTAAAAAATGAAATATAAAATTTGTAGTTATATTTTACATAAGAATATACGAGTCCGTGTGAAGCACGAATTTATTTTTAATTTCAAATTTTTTAAAAAAGGAATATAAAATTCATATATATATATATATATATATATATATATATATATATATATATATATATCGTGATAGGTTCTAGTAGTATCACAGACCGTCACGGATCGCGCCCATCCCTATGAAGGACGAATTTATTTTTAATTTCACATTTTATTAAAATGGCATATAAAATTTATATATATATTTTACGTAAGAATATTACAATTTTATATGTACACACACAAGAAATATCAAAAGAATTTTTTCATGTGTACACGCGTATATAAAATATATTTACATGTTTTATATATTGGTAGTGCAGTATAGCATATCGTCTTCAATACATATTCTAATTTATTTTTATTTTTACATTTTTTAAAAATGAAATATAAAATTTATAGATATATTTTATCTAAGAATATATGAGCCCGTGCGAAGCACGGGAAAAACACTAGTATATACCTATAAAGTTGAGCGGCTTAAATGCGGTAACGACATGTGTCACGTGGCACGTGTACATTTGTACCATGTGTCATGCCACATGTGTATCACATGCCATGTGCCATGCGTGCGTATTAATTTTTATATTAAATAATCACTATTTTTATTATACTTTATAAATCCCTTCAGTTTATAGACTTCTACTTTCTAACTTTAAAAATATTTTTTGTATTATATTTTCATCATTTTAATACGGAGTATATTTTAAAGTTTGAAAACTAATTTCATTAATTTAAAAATTTTATTGTAATGCCCCAAAACATACCCTAGAATTATTAATAAATAAATAATAAATTAATCAAATTATTTTTTATTAAAATAAATTGTTGCCGGGCTTTGGACCGAAATAAAATATATATTTATATCCAATAAACATAATTGGGATAAATCTCATAAAGATAAATCCAACATGTTGACTTATTATGTGATCTTGATTGGGAACCTGAGTACAGACCCAAATTAAGAATAAATGAAGAAATTGTTTATAATGTGAACTTTGAAATGATTTATTAAAATAAATCATGGAAATAAATAATATGAATTAAATGTGAGAACCTTTTTGAATAAAAGTCAATTAAACCAATTTTGACTTTGTCAAAATCAACCACCCAAAAATATGATGTCAGAAAAAGTATAACAAATAAATGTAAAAAGTATATCATTGGATAGAGTTTAATTGTACGATCGCAACGGTGCAAACGGATTTCAATTCGGAGAAAGTTGGACCAAAAAGTGTACCTCGATTGGGACCGAATTAGTCCCAATCAGAGAAGTAACGTGCAGAATCTCCTAGAAATCACATCTCCGCCGAATGAGAACGTGAATTGGGAATCCTACGCAGCAGCAGCTCATCTTCCCTGTCTTCTTCTCTTCTTCCCTTCTATATAAAGAACCCAATTCTCCATTTCTTCACCATTCTCTCTATTTCTTCTTCCATTTTGTCCCTGAGAGTGTGGAGAGTAGAGTGGTGCTGTCCAGAGAGTTGGAGGTCGCCGGAGCTAGCCACAAATCTCGCCGGAAGTTTCGCCGGAATATCGTCAAAACCTCCATTACGCTTCGAGGTAAGCCCGTTGATATATCTAGTGACTAGAATGTTCGTATAGATCGTTTCTACGTTCATAAACGGTCGTTTGGTTGAGTTTTGTGTTTGATATGCTTACAGAACCAAGAATCATAAACCATTAAATTGATGTTAAAACTATGAATTAATGATGCCAAAATGATCTATGAACCTTGGAGAACATCTCTATATAGTTTCGTTGAAATTCGATAACTAAAAACGGTATTTTCGAAATTGGACCCGAACGAAGAAGAAGATGAACAGTAACCAAAAACCAGGCTGTCTGGATCGATCCAAATGGGTGGATCGATCACCTGGGTGTAATTTTTCATATCATGGATCGATCCAGAGGGCTGGATCGATCCCCCGAAGTTCTGATCCGAAAATTTGTTTGAAAATGCTATTTTTGAGCTCTAAAATCCTATTTTTGATA
>OOIL02006740.1:763227-808245 GCA_900332095.2 Cuscuta campestris | reverse complement strand
GAATTCGGTTTTTGTTGAAGCTATTTTAGCTCCATAAGATAGTTAAATGAACTCCGAATTCATACGTGTTTCTTTGTTGTGCTTGTGTTCGTTGATTTTAAGGATTTTGGACTTCTTAGCCCCATAAGTTGATTCATTTTCCTTAGAATTCGTTATAAAGTGATTTTGTTATGTTATGTGTTTGTTTTCCATTTTATTTAAATTGAAATTGTTTAAGTGCAATAAACAATTCTTGATTTATTGAAAATATGTTGTGTTCTTCTATGTGAATAGAAAAAACGTCATTGGTTTGAGAAGTTCATGGAAATCTGTGAAATGTGCTCATCATTAGGAGAAAAAGTTTGTTAAAATACATAAGGTATTGGCGGTTTGTGAATAGATTATGTATGAGAGTTGAATGCATAATAGATTCTCTCTTTTATAAACTTTTTCTATAGTGGAAGTATGTTTTCATGCTTGAATAGAGAGTTGGGGTTCTAAGGTATATTTCAAAACGGGCCTTTGAATTGCATGACTCCGGGCCGTGTGGAGAGTTGACAATCCTCCATATCGTGGTTAAGGAAATGAATCGACTCGGCCTTTGATCGCAAATAAGATATAACTCACCTTCGAAACTTGCCATATCTTAAAGACGACGAACAATTCTCGCAGACACATCTAAATCCAAAGCTAGATTATCGGTGCAAACAAAAACCCTAATCGGAATTTTGAAGGTGTCGTTTCGAAGCTGATTATCGGGCAGAACAATTATGTTAAATAAACTATTTACATTCCGTTTAACAGCGCTCAAACGGAGATGAGACGGAGGATCATAGGTGGAATGACACCTAATTAAAAAAGACTACTTACTTAATAATTGATAATTGAGGACTATATACGGAAACCCACCAGTTATAAAGGACCATTTAAAGAATTTACTTAAAATTTAAATTTATTTTTGTTTGAAAAACAATTAACATAAACTGCATATGTATGTCTTAAATTAATACTGTAATTTTTATTCGATGTTTTCTAAAATAGAAAATTAAAAACTTTTTTTGAGAACTTTAAAACATGATGAATAAAATAAGAAATCAAACAAAACAAAAAAAAATGAATATCCTTGTTGAACATCCCAATTTTATGGCTTTTTAGGCATTCTAAAAATTTCTTTTTGTATAATACTCTTTTTCTATATGTTTTAATCTTTTCATTTATTTTTCCATATTTTTATTTTGATTTCAAACACAAAGAACTTTAAATTTCTATAAACATTATAATTTTTTTAAAGTAATTCAAAAAAACTTTTCTAGGAAATGGAAACAAATGGTCCATTCTATAGGATTTATTTTTTCTGCTTATTACTTATTCTTATTAAAATTAGATTAGATCAGATTAGATCCAATGAGATCATATCAGATTAGATCTGATCAGACTCGATATAATCAGATCAGATAAGATCCAATCAGATCAAATCAGGTCCAATCAGATCATATCAGATCCAATCAGATCAGACTAAATCAAATCCAATTATATCAAATCAGCTAAAGAATATAAAAAATAATATGAATATTTTTTTCAAAGATTAAATAATAAGTTCTATTTGATTAAATCACATTACTTTATTTAAAGCTACACACACCTAAATCTTAATTAAAATTAAAATTTTAATTATTATTATTATTATTATATTATTATTATTATTATTATTATAATATTTTAACTACAAATCATTATTACTAGTAACTGTTTAGCATGTTGAAATGATGGATGGAAGCAATGTTAAGGCTTAAAAAGTAGTGTTTTTCATATTTTAAAAGAGCTCCTATAGAAAACTTGTTTATAAAAGAATTATACAAAACTTAAAAAGACTCGTTTTTAAAACCATAAATACTTTTTCACTTAAAAAGACTCACTTTTAAACTTAAAAATGACATAATATATAGAAGAGTGAGTTTATGACAAAATTGGTAGATGTGAAAAAAATATTAGTATTTAAGGTTTGATGTGATGTGTAATTTCTAACATGTAATATATTATTATGTAATATGCATATAGAATATGATATTTTTGTAGAATAACATCTCTATTTTCTAATATTTTGTTATTTTAATACTTAGTAATAATACACTCTCTTCACTATATAAATAAAAATTGATTATTCAGTTTTTCACAAAGATTAAAAAAGTAGTGATATTGAAAAGATAATTAATACGGAGTATTTTAAAGAAAATGTTTAAATATATCAATGATTAGCTATTGTCAATGATTTTCTTATTTTTTTTATATGTATATATGAGTTGTAATGCTTTAAAACTATCAAATTATCGTAATACATTTAATTTTAATTTAAATTCATTTACACCAGATAAAATCAGATCCAATTAGATTAGATCAGATTCAATCATATTAGATCATATTTAATCATATCAATTCATATTCAATCAGATCAGATCAATTTGAATCAAATTAGACCAGATCTAATCAGATCAAACTCAATCAGATTAGATTTGATCAGAACTTCAAAAATTTAGATCAGATTCAATCAGATCAGGCGTACAGAACAGAGCAAAAGAGATAAAAAAGGAAAAAACAAAGTAATAAACGAAAAATAAGAAATGAGCATGTGTGCCCCTATGATTTAGAAAAATATGCACCAATGTCTCCTCTTCGTCGGAAAATGACCGAAAAATGATCAGAAGGGGTGTGAGTGCAACGTTTTGACCAATTTTTCAATCTAGAATGTTTTTTTAGTTTCCCAACAAATTCAAAGAAAAGTTAGCTGGAAACTTTATGGGAGTGGAAAATGAATGTGTGGACTGTGGAGGACTAGAGACAGACTTTTGTAATTTGGCTGAAAAAGAAAGTTTTAAAAAGTACTTATACGGATTACGGAGCACAAAACAAAAGAGAGAGAGAGAGAGAGTTGCCAATAAGGCAATAATGCTGAAGTTTTTTATGCAGTGTATGTGTAACTGTTTACTGCTCTTCTTTGCCAGCGGTTCTCCTGCTTTTGTAGATTTGGTGTTGGTGGGCCTACCCTCCATCGGCCTTTCAGATACATTATTGTCTAACGCGAAATCTAATCTTATGTCCCCGGTGGCCTAAGGATTGGGTTTGGGTTGCTCTCTTCTGATCTGAAACTTTCTGGAAGAGAGAGAGACAGAGAGAGGGTGGGAGCGATGGCGGAGAAGCCTGAAGTTCTCGACGCTGTGTTGAAGGAAACTGTGGATTTGGTAATGGATCTGGGTTGTTAGTTCACCTTTGGCTTCTTCTGTGAGAGCTTCACTCTGTTTGTAATATTCTTCTCATTTCACTCGTTTGGTTTTAGGAAAACATCCCAATTGAAGAAGTGCTTGAGAATCTGAGATGCACTAAAGAGGGCCTTACTAGTCAGGCGGCCCAAGAAAGGTTGGCCATTTTTGGGCACAATAAGCTCGAGGAGAAGAAGGTTCTAACTTTTACTTATGGTTTTCTTTGGGACTTATTGTTCTTCTAGATGTAATTTCATGCTATATTTCTCTCTTACCAATTTTCATGTTGTCTTATTTCATGTATATGATGTTTTACTGCTAGATATAACTGGATTTTGACAGCGGAATAATGTACATTCATGGTTTTGTTTTCATTAAACGGCAATTGTACTTCATAATTGTTGGTTATTGTACTAAATGCTGTTTTTTTAAATGTTAGTCTTTTCTTGAATCAAATTCTGGTTGCCTGTAAAACATGTGTGAATTTACCAACTGTTCTGTTTGGCTTGTGATAGGATAGCAAATTCCTGAAGTTCTTGGGGTTTATGTGGAATCCACTCTCATGGGTGATGGAGGCTGCAGCTATCATGGCCATTGCTCTTGCAAATGGAGGAGTGAGGCTCTTGTTTAGATTCAGTTCAGTTTGGCTGTTTGTTATGCCGGTTCTTTTTGGATTCACGTAAAGATACTTCTTTTAATTTCAGGGAAAGCCCCCGGATTGGCAGGACTTTGTGGGTATCATTACTTTGCTCGTGATAAACTCGACTATCAGTTTCATTGAGGAGAACAATGCGGGTAACGCAGCAGCAGCTCTTATGGCTCGTCTTGCTCCTAAAGCCAAGGTAATATATAAATATATAAATAAATACACACACACACAGATATGTATGTATATATAATATGTGTGTGTGTGTGAGTGAGAGATATGGGGAAAGAAAGAAGTGAAAGGGAAAATGTGTCCAATTAGGGTGGATTTAGCATCACACACACATGGATATGTGTGCATGTGTCTGCGTTAGCCACATTGGTTACTGACCTTTGTTTTCTTTTTGTTGTGGTTGGAGGTCTTACGAGATGGGAGATGGAGTGAGGAAGATGCTTCTATTTTGGTACCCGGTGACATTGTCAGTGTCAAACTGGGAGATATAGTTCCAGCTGATGCACGCTTACTTGATGGCGATCCTTTGAAAATTGACCAGGTTCTTGTTCTATAAGGAATCTGTTGTTCCTGGTTTTGCTGAATATTCATCTCTGGAAATACTGTATGTGTGTGCATAACAAACCATTCCTAGCTGCTTATATTTTCCCTCAATTTTGCAGTCTGCTTTGACTGGTGAATCTCTACCTGTAACTAAGGGTCCTGGAGATGGTATCTACTCTGGTTCTACGTGTAAACAGGGAGAGATAGAAGCTGTGGTCATTGCCACTGGGGTTCATACTTTTTTTGGGAAGGCTGCACACCTGGTTGACTCTACTAATCAAGTGGGCCACTTCCAAAAGGTAAGTATACATACATATGCCTTATTTGTACATATATGTTATGTTCATTTTTTTTCTTTTTTTCCCTGTAACCTGTCAATACTAAAGTATCTCTGTCTTTTTTTTTGGTTTTATGACCAGGTTTTGACTGCCATTGGAAACTTTTGCATTTGTTCTATTGCCGTGGGCATGATTATAGAAGTCATAGTGATGTACCCAATCCAGCACCGGAAATATCGCCCCGGAATTGACAATCTTCTTGTACTTCTTATCGGTGGAATTCCAATTGCTATGCCAACGGTTCTCTCGGTGACAATGGCAATCGGTTCCCATCGCCTTGCACAGCAGGTTTATATGTTGGCCAATGTCATTTAAGTAGCTCACTGTTAAGCAGTACTTTACTATGATTAAACAATCGTGCAGGGAGCTATCACAAAGAGAATGACAGCTATTGAGGAGATGGCTGGAATGGACGTGCTCTGCAGTGACAAGACAGGAACTTTGACCCTGAACAAGCTCACTGTGGACAAGAATCTTATTGAGGTTAGAATAGCTGAATAATATGAGTATGGAGTGATGTGTCTATCAATCCTTGGGAAATCACAATTTTCCGTTGTTTTTTTCACAGGTCTTTGCCAAAGGAGTGGATGCAGACTCTGTCGTTCTAATGGCAGCCCGAGCCTCTCGTACTGAAAACCAAGATGCAATTGATGGTGCCATTGTGGGTATGCTTGCTGATCCAAAGGAGGTAAATTTGCTCCATTCAAGACTACATTTTCCGCTTCATTCTGCTACATCCTCTTAAACATTATAATTATGAATAGGCACGAGCTGGCATTCAAGAAGTCCACTTTCTCCCTTTTAATCCCACTGACAAGCGAACAGCTCTTACATATATTGATGGTCAAGGAAAAATGCATAGGGTCAGCAAAGGTGCACCAGAGCAGGTATAAATTTGGAGTGTCCTATACTTTTAACCGTGCTAATTGGTAGTCTAATATTTTTTGTGCTTTGGATTCTAGATTTTAAATCTTGTGCACAACAAGTCAGACATAGAGCGCAGGGTTCATTCTGTGATTGATAAGTTTGCAGAAAGGGGGTTACGTTCACTTGGTGTAGCTTATCAGGTGACCCTTTTCCCACTTTTGTGGTCTTGTTTTTCAAATAATACTCCCTCTGTTCCGCAATTTTGTTCCTTTCCTATTTATGCCATCGCAAAATTTTGTTCCACTTATACTTTTAGGATAATATTCTGTGGCTCGTATTGTCTGTCTCTCACTTTTACAGAAATTTACACAAATTTCAATAACTTAATTTTCACTTTATTAAAAGCGAGCCAAGTCAGACCAAGAACATAATAATGGGTCGGAAAGAGTATAACATAATATGCTGTTGTAAAAAAGGGTAATCTGAACATATTGAACTCACCTGTCCATCCATTTAATCTAGTAAACTCTAATGTTTTGAGCAGGAGGTTCCAGATGGAAGGAAAGAGAGTGCAGGCGGTCCCTGGCAATTCATTGGTCTAATGCCTTTGTTTGATCCACCAAGGCATGACAGTGCAGAGACCATTAGGAGGGCTCTAAATCTTGGAGTAAATGTCAAAATGATTACTGGTGAGTTCTGCTTCCTTTTTTCTTTACGGTTCCTAAATTTAAGAATGGTGCATAAAAAATACAAGGTGACATTTGTTGTGTGCTAAGAACTCCAAGGTCCTCGACTCTTTTGTTTCAGACCCTTGGACCTTAAATTATAGTTTAAGTGACTGCGAGTGACAATTTAGAGCTAGTGTGACTTTTGTGTAATGTTATCCCTAAAATGCCCTTGCCTCATATACTCGGTCCGATTTTTGAATCTTGATGACGATGGTTGAGTTAATCTGAAGTGCCACTGGATTTCTTGCAATGGGATATGGCAGCCTGGATCGTGGATTGCAATTCCTTCATGGTGCTCTCACTTGATGAAGAAATAGTGCCTGCCAAAGTTGCGGACGGCAGAAGGATGCCACTGTTTGCTGGATGCCCTCATTGATGCCAGCGCCAAGCCTCCTTCCTCTGATCATATTACGTCTTTTCTCTTTTCTTCCTCTGGAATATTTTATGTTCCTGGAATACGAATAGTTAGATTGCCTCTCATCATCCCTTGTTCCTTTTCCTCTGGACCCTTACAATGGCATCAACATTCTCATGTACCTCTTCACCACATGCATCACATCAAATTTCCTCCCCATGTTTTTCCTTCTCCCTGACCTCATACGTTTTTCTCCATTTTGGTGGCCAAATCATGGAAGCCAATGAGCTGTGTTTTGATTTTTCTTCTCTTCTTTGACCACGGTGCCTTTCCGGTGGTGGTCCGTTCGACTTCAGGGGGCATTTGGGTCTTCTGATGAGACTTTAACATAATAGACAGAAGATTCTGATGAGAGACCGGTGGCAGTAGTGGAGGGGGAGCAATTGGCAGTGGAAGAATATTTCATCGGCCGGAGTTAAGTTGACTGTGAATGAGTTTCCTCTCTCTTCAGGATTTTTTGCTAAAGACAATGATTGGTGTAGAGAAAGGGAGCAGGAATATTCATGAGCTGGAGAGGACAAAGGTGACGCGGCGGCAGCATTGCCATGAGTCTGCACATGCGGCAGTGTGCCTTCTTCATTTATGCTTTTCCCATCTTTTGTATTAGTATCTTCAGCATCACCACATGACACTAGGGCATTTTAGGGATGACATTACACACAAGCCATGGTGACACCAAATTGTCACCCCGAAGTCACTTTCATTAGTATTTAAGGTCTAAGGGTCTGAAACAATAAAAGTCAAGGATCTTGGTGCTCATAGCCTAACATAATCGTCACCTTGGAGTAATTCTTGATGATGTAGCATGCACTTAAAAATTTTGCGAGCATACTGAACTCCCATCTCTGACTGCACATGCATGCACACCTACCATGATAAATAATACTCCCTACTGTAAGATTTTTATTACCACTGCATATTTGATCTTTTCTTCCACAATCATCCCTGGAGAACTTTGAAACACATTCCCCATGAAAATGTTCAAGGACATACTAGGAAAGTGAAGATTATTTTTAAAGTTTGCAGTAATTTCCTTGGTCTTTCTTAAAGTCAAAATTCTGCCTTATAATACGGAGCGGAGTGAGTAATAAAACATCGCAGCAAAGTGCAACAGGAACTATTCAATGCAGGATTTGTTTTCTATGCTAACTGTAGTTTTTTGATGTGGCGTGGTAGTAAAACCCCAAGTCAGTTTGATGGGAAAATCTGTTTCATGTTAATGCAGCAAATGATGATTTTTGTGGTTTTTACTCACTGCTAAATTGATTGTTAACAGGGGATCAACTGGCCATTGGTAAAGAAACTGGACGTCGATTGGGAATGGGAACAAATATGTACCCGTCATCTGCTTTGTTGGGACAGAATAAGGATGAATCTATTGCTGCTTTACCAATTGATGAACTTATAGAGAAAGCTGATGGTTTTGCTGGTGTTTTCCCTGGTATGTCTTTTGTTATCTTGACTGCAAACTTTATTGCACAATTCTGCATCTCTACTAATCTTGTCTTGTTCATCAGAGCACAAATATGAGATAGTGAAGCGGTTACAAGCAAGAAAACACATATGTGGGATGACTGGTGATGGTGTCAATGATGCACCGGCTTTGAAAAAAGCCGATATAGGAATAGCTGTTGCTGATGCTACTGATGCAGCGCGCAGTGCTTCTGATATTGTTCTTACTGAGCCCGGTCTCAGTGTCATAATCAGTGCTGTTTTGACCAGTCGGGCTATCTTTCAGAGGATGAAAAACTACACGGTTGGTTTTTTTGGCTTCATTTATATGCAGGGACGTGGACTGTTCAGTTTCTTTTTTCTTTAATGAACTGTTAATATCATAGTGGTTCAGTTTCTATGGTTTTATTGATTAACCTTGAACAAACTTAAAACTGAAACTAAGAAAAAAAGAACATACACTAATAAAACACAAATGCTGGATAATACAAAGTTAAAACTGTTTCAAGTCTTCAAATGAGCTCATACAGAGGAACATTTTACTTTCTGTAAAAACACAAATATTTTAATACTGAATGATAACTAATACAATACTGTACTAAGTAAGCACTGGGACTGGTGTGGGTGAATATACTAGAATGGAGACACGGATGGAAAACAAAAACTATAAAAATTAGAGGGTGTGGGTGGGGCAAGGATACATCAAAGAATAATTATTAAAACATCCAAAGGCCTACTCCCTCCAACCGCAAATTAAATCTAATGGCCACACATCACATATTGCTTCCTTAATTTTTCTTAGATAAGTATTTAATCTCGAAGCAGGAATTGCATCTTTAATCTACCCAAGAACCTAACTGTTCCTAACCATTAATGCATATATAGGAACCGAACCAAATTGGTTCTTAAAGATGCGGCACAATGATTCCTGATTCAACAATCCCAGCCTTACTATGCTTTTATCCATCGTATAATCTGCACTAAAGTTATTTCTTTAATCTTTCAAACTGGAGTTTTCCTTTATCTTCTCGATTTGCCTCTAGTCTTTTATGTTTGAATCTAGTGATTAGTCATTTCCCTTTTTTGGCAGATCTATGCAGTTTCAATCACAATCCGTATAGTGGTATGTAGTGGCTTACATCCCTTTCTCATTGTTTCTTCTTCTACTACATATCTCTTACACCTCCCAGGGGAAGATAAGTATTTGTAAACACATCAATATCATTTCATGACTATTTTGCTTAATTACTTGATGTAACAGCTTGGCTTCATGCTGCTGGCTCTGATATGGGAATTTGATTTTCCACCTTTCATGGTGCTGATTATAGCAATTTTGAATGATGGTTTGTTCAAACTCACTCTGTTTATCTTGCAATGAGAAATAGACAAAGGATAAATACATGCGATAGATTATTACTTGTAATAATGCACAATGACAATGAAAAGTAATAACATTGGAATCAAATAATAATTCCTGATGCAATATCTTTTAAAAAGAAAAATAATCAGTTAGATCTTGTTCTCTTCAACTTATTACATGGTCTTATTGGAATTAGATTAGACCTATCCGTACCAAATCTGAAACAACTTTAAATATAACCACAATCATATCATACCCAGCCAGATCATATCAGATCTTATTATAATCATATAAGATTCAATCAGATCAGATGAAGAGAAAAAGGTCTTAGTAATGTCATCTTTAAGCATTAATGTGCATAATTTGGAATCTAGATACTTCCTCCTGCAAAAATGTCCACGTTTGACTCGGCCGGCACATAGATTAAGAAAACGTAAACTTGTGTGATTGGAAGTGTTGCATAGGAGAGAAATAATATGAACCACAAACTTTTTCAAAAGTAGAAAGTGGAACCTTTAATGGACAGATAGAAGGGAAATGTGTACCCTTTTTGCGGGACGGAGGGAGTACTATTGATTTTATGTTATCAATGATATCACGTGCACTATATTCTTGACATCTAACATTTGTATTAAAACTTTTAGGTACTATTATGACAATTTCAAAAGACAGGGTGAAACCGTCTCCTCTTCCTGACAGTTGGAAACTTGCTGAGATATTTGCTACTGGTATTATTCTCGGTGGTTACTTGGCAATGATGACAGTCATATTTTTTTGGGCAGCATACAAAACTGACTTCTTCCCGGTGAGAAAAACTATATTTATACATGATATTTCTTACCTTTGCAAGTATGCTATGATTGGCACATAAATCTGCAAAGCTATCTGAAAGCTGAAAATTCAATTTATTAATATTTGTGAAGTGTTAGAGAAAATTACATGATAATAAAGCTATCATTATGAAAACATTAATAGAATTGAAATCTTTGTTATTGAGATAGTAATTTGAGAAATTTTTGCCAAGTAACAGGGTTAGTAGAGCTAAAAATGTTCAAGAAATGCTATGGCCGATAACATTTGAAATAAGCTTATTGTTTTATTTTTAAGCCATTATCTATTTTACTTTACTAAAAAAGATCTTATAAATTACGGTTAAATAGCTTAAGTTTAGGTTTACGATCCAAACCAAACTCTCCTTTACAGAGCCTAATCTGCTTTTAGTGTTATGCATGTTTTCTTTAGTTATGAATAACTACTGAGTTTTAAAAAAAGAACTTCTGAGTTTGGTACAAAAATTTCCTATATGCTCTCTGAGCAATCCTTTTTGGGCTCATCAATAAAATTATACCCCCTTAGATCCTATTATGCGGATTGGAAAATTTTGCATTGTTGTTAACTCACTGACTGCTCACTAATTAGTCCTAATTAATCATCCGGTCGCGAGAAGGATTTCTTGGCTCTGCGACTAGATCTGTCCGATGTCTGGTTGTCGATTGTGCGTCCAATCATGTCAATTAGTCATGGCACGCACAACATGCTGTTTATCATCACAATTAAACGTCGGGATTAGGGAACCCTACCTTCAACATTGCCTGTCCAGAACACATTGCCTAGTCCTTTTCGCTGCAGCAAGTAGCTTGTCAACTCTACCTTTTTTTAATAAACTTTTAAGCCTTTTCATTTTAACCTCAAATCATTGAAAGTTTCGTTTTTTTTGTTTTTTTAAATAAGTATTGTTATATGGTTTTATGCAATATATCTATATGCTTTAGATCTTATAATGCTCCATCCTTCCCTAAATAAACTTCATACTATCTGTTTCAGTTCGTCCCAAAATAAATTTCACTTTTCTTTTCAGTCAGTCTCAAGATCAATTCCAAACTTTCCTTATTTCTTTTTAAAGAAAGGAATGTGCAACTCACCTAATTTCTCTTACTTCTAAACAAATTCTTAGTTTCTACCCATACACTATTTACTCAATGTAATCTAACTCCCGATTCAAATTGTTGAATCGTATGAGTCTTTTATACAGAGAAGTCTTTTGTTTAGTCAAATATAAGGAATATAAAAGCTAAAGCTTTTAACAGTTTTTTATGCTTGTTATACAAAGAGTAATATCTCCCGCTCTTACTTTTTGTGGATTTAGAGGAAAAAGGACTGATTATTTTTGTGAGTTTGCAGAGAGTATTTGGTGTAGCTACACTTGAAAAGACGGCTCATGACGACTTTAGGAAGCTTGCATCTGCAATCTACCTTCAAGTTAGCACTATCAGCCAGGCCCTGATTTTTGTCACAAGATCCCGTACCTGGTCATTTATTGAACGCCCCGGCCTGTTGCTTGTGGGTGCTTTTGTGATTGCTCAACTGGTAAGCTGTTATTTCACTTAAGCGCCCAAAGGTTTCTGACTTCCCTTTTAGTTATGAAAGAAAGCATCATCATGTTAATACCCCCATAATTTTTGCTTTGAAACAGGTTGCGACTCTTATTGCTGTTTATGCAAACTGGAGTTTCGCTGCCATTGAAGGAATAGGGTGGGGATGGGCTGGCGTTATCTGGCTCTATAACCTTGTGTTCTATTTCCCACTTGATTTCATAAAATTCTTCACACGTTATGCTCTTAGTGGGAAGGCCTGGGATTTGGTTCTTGAACAAAGGGTGGGTACTTAACCATACTGGAAAAAAATGATGTTTTTCTTAGTAATTCATTACCCACAAATACACACACCCACATACATGTACTCATTTTATTGTTAAATCATCAGATTGCTTTCACCCGGAAGAAAGATTTTGGCAAAGAACAAAGAGAACTCCAGTGGGCACACGCACAAAGAACTCTTCACGGGCTCCAAGTTCCAGACACGAAACTGTTTAGCGAAGCAACCAATTTCAACGAGCTTAATCAGTTGGCCGAGGAAGCTAAGAGGAGAGCTGAGATTGCAAGGTTGCGAGAGCTACACACACTTAAGGGACATGTGGAATCAGTGGTGAAACTGAAAGGCCTTGACATAGAGACAATCCAGCAAGCTTACACAGTTTGAGGAATTAGAGCTGGGCCGGGCAGTTCCAGCAAAAGCTTATTCAGTTCTTTTTTCCCTGAGAATCCCTGCGGCACACCGGACTGTGTTTTCTATCATATCGTGTTTCTGCATCCGTGTGGTGTGTTGTATGTTTAATGTTTCATTTGCCTTGTCCTTTTCTTCTGAAGAAAGACCAAATACTTGGATGATTAGCAGCGCAACAATGCCGATGCTTAACATTATTCCTGGAGCTTATATTTGTTGTTAATATATTTCTGATTATATGCTTTTCTCCCACCGTCCAATATGTTTTATTGCTTACCGTTTGGTGTGCTTTGATGTTGGAATGGTATGATGCCATTCCGCAAGAGTGTTGTGCACCCATCTTGAGAAACAAAAACCAAGGCATCATGATTTTGGCCAAAACGAATAAATTGGGTTTACTTTTGGCCATGCATGGATACAAATAATGTCCAAAATGCCACTCTATTGGGTTTGCTAAAACCAAAGCTTATTCTAAAATTACTTATAGTGTGATTTTTGAGTATTTTAGAGAGTTCAATGATATTATTGACATTTTTGACAAAATATTATACTTGAGTAGCTTTTTTAACACTTTAAAGAATTCAACGACCTTATTGAAGTAAAATAAAAGGCAATGGTATTTTTTTCAAAAATGAATAGTTTAATGTCATTCTTGTTACATCACTCTAATCCTATCTGCGTCATTATACTCGCGTCTTGAATTAATTGTCTTACTTTTCTTATTAGTTTGTCCCGTAATAACTCATACTTTCTTACATAATATGTGGTCTATTACTTTCTTTTCAACATTTTTTTCAACTTCGTGAAGTTAAAATGAGATGATTAATTCATGAGGGAGGGAGTATTACAATCCCCATTAGATCCAATTGAGTGGTATGAGGGGCGGGCACGAAACCGTTCCCGTTGACCTGTTCCGAAACGTGCCGGAACCGTTTTAAAATTGTACCTTTTTTTTTTGGATTCAATTTTTTTTGTCCCGAACCCGTTCTGTCCCGATTTTAAGTGGGACATTACCGGGATAACATACAAGTGTACCGTTCCATCCCGTTTGTCCCGTTTTATATACTCTTCTAAAAACATTATATATATATATATATATATATATATATATATATATATATATATATATATATATATATATATATATATATATATATATATATTACTCCGTACGTATCTCGTGAAACATTTTAAGTACTTAACAATTAATACTTGTTGACATTGTTGTTGCATTTATTTTCAATCTTTTTGTTTTCAATTTTTATTATTGTCCTAAAATTAGGAAAAAGTAGGACAATCCGAATCCGTTCTGTTTTGTCCCGATCCCGAAAATTATGGGACAAAGTGGGATAGGCTTGTGGTTCGAACCGTTCCGAACCGTTTGAATATAACGGGATAGGACGCGGGATTGTAAGAAAACCGAACCGTCCCGACCCGTGCCCACCCCTAAGTGGTATAGATGAAATCAAGACACTATCTTATTTTGGTATCTTTGACTGACTTTGGTTTTTTTGACTAAACGAACAGTCAAAACCATTGTTTGGCTAATGACTTTTTTCACTTGGCATTGTGATCTGAAAAGCCAAAATTTGAAATGTCAAGAGGAGTAGCATTTTGACTTGGCTGTTAAGAAAAAATTAATTTTTTAAAAATCATTTTTGTTGAAAATATTTTATAATATATGTAAAAAATAAAAATAAAAATAAAAGTTAAAAAATTAAATACTAAAAAAATAAAGTTTCAAAAATTTCAAAAAAATGAAATGAGAAAATAAAAAGTAAAAATCATTAAAAAGTTGTATATTAATAATTTCTTATAAATTAAATGAAATTAAAATTTAATACTCCATATAGTGAAGATTTAATATATATATATATGTGTGTGTGTGTGTGTGTGAATAACTATTTTCAAATATCTAATCTTACAAAACATTTTTAACGATCAGCCAATTCATCGTGCCGGTCAAACCAGCTAAACTAAACAGTCATTTTCAATAGCTGACACGAACTGCCAACATCCAACATCCAAACAAGGTCTATATGCCTCTTCCCCAATTAGGGCACTGGAAATACCCATGAAGTCACGGGGCTTCAAATTTTCTCTCTCTGCCACGTCAGCTTTAACTTACCTTACAGTTTCAGTGGAAATGGGTTTGAAGCCTCGGGGCTTCAAACTAGGGCTTCAGACCTTAATTTTTTTTTACATTTTAAATACACATCTTCTAAAATTAAATTAATAAAATTTAAATATTTAATTATTTAAAAGAATTGAAACGAGAATAGTTAATTAAAAAATACATTCATTATAAAAAATTACATTCATTAAATAAAAAAATTGCATTCATTAAATAAAAAATTACATTCATGAAAAAATAGAAAAAAATAGTTGAATAATAATTTTTTTTAAAAAGATGATAGATAGAGAGAAATTTGTATTTGTGTTGAATTTTAAAAAAAATTAATTTAATTTATAGAGAAGAAAAGAGGAAAAAAGAAGGAGAAAAAAGAAGGAAGAAGGCATTATAACGCACGTCAAAAATTTGATGCAAGAGTTTTAGCGCACTTATAACGGGGGAGGGAGACGGTGTTTAAAGCCCTCAGGAGTTATAATAAAGCCGCTCGGGTGCGTTATAGGTATTATTGCTGCTCTTAGAGTTCAAACCGGTAGGCTTGTAATTATATGTTGGCATTATAACTTTTATTTTATAAATAATGTATAAAACCCTTATTTTAATTTTTTAAAAATCATTTTTAGAAAACAAAAACAAGAAACTGATTCGTCATCTAAGCCGTTGGATATTACAGGTGCGGGTGGTGTTAATACTCCTCCGCCTTCTGAGTCTCCGAGCTCCCTCCGCCCATCCCTCCAGGAATCCGGTTGCAGAGCTATGGGGGTCGATTACTACAACATTCTCAAGGTCAACCGAAACGCCAGCGACGATGATTTGCGCAAAGCCTACCGCCGTCTGGCTATGATCTGGCACCCCGATAAGAACCCCGGCCCCAAAAAACACGAAGCGGAGACCAAGTTCAAGCAGGTCTCCGAGGCCTATGATGTCCTCAGCGATCCCCAGAAACGCCAAATTTATGATCTCTACGGCGAGGAGGCGCTCAAATCAGGGCAGGTCCCGCCTCCACCGCGGGGTGGGACCCACCACTTCCATACCCAGCNCCAGTGCATCTAGAAAGGCTCCCGCGGTGGAGAACACTGTCATGTGTAGCTTGGAGGACTTGTACAAAGGAGCAAAGAAGAAAATGAAGGTTTCGAAGACGATTCAAGATGTTTCTGGGTAATGCTTGACGCCATTTAGATTATGCAAAATTCTTTTAGTAAACTACCTAATACAGAGTATATTTTGGGCTTTGTAAACATACATGGGCTAGGGTTTGTTAGTTTTAGATGCAAAGGTGTGATTTTTCATGATGTGGTGAGATACTCTTGCTCATTCTTCTTGCATTCATGAATCAGTGTTATTCAATTCGATGTGGTGTTATTGGCCTCTCTAGCTTTTCTAGTTAGGGGTAAGGTCTCCATACACCCACCATCAGGCTCACTTAGTTAAGGTTACAAATTTTCAACATCTCTTAGATGTAGACATTTTAGTGCCAATGGATTTGAAAGTATTTGTATAACATTATAATCTCTTCATGCTAGAGATGTATGAAATAAAATATGTAGTGATGTATTTGTGTCAGCCTATTCTATCGCCTTTGAAAAAAATTCACTTAGAGCATAGCTTCCGTTGATGCCTCCACGTTCTTTTGCATCACTCCTTGTGAAACAGTCTGCAGTATAGGATGATATGATGTGTTTTGTTAACTGTGTATTATATTTGTGTAGTGGTATTCTGTTTCGCCTTTGAATATTTGTGTACTGTCTTTTTCTGATTTTTACAATAGAGCCAGTAGCTGTGCCTAGTAACCTGAGTTCATGATCAGTTAGGCTAATGTCAGGGGAGTAGGGAAGCAAAGTAGGAGGAGAGCAGTTGACTTTAGGTTATGAAAATGTAGCCTGAGTGTATCATGTGTGAACTCTTAGTAACAAATTACAGTAACACTATGTTTGGTTCAAGGAATTTGAAAGGGAAAAGAAAAGAAAATGAAGTGGAAAACAGTTTTCTTGTTTGGTTAGAGAGTAAAAGAAAGGAAAAGGGGAAGGAAAAGAAAATGAGAAGGCAAAATGTACTAAACGGAGGGAAACCAAATTCCTCCCATTTTGGTGAGAAAAATGAGAGAAAATCATTTTTTTGTTTGATTCCAAATTCCTTGAGCCAAACATAATGTAAGAGGTGGATGTACTTCGAGAAAAAAGTTGACTTGTCTTCATTGTCTTGTATCCAGAAGAATAAATCCGAATCAGTGTCAAAAAAAAGATGGAATAAGTGATAAAAAAACCACAAAATATAGAAAAAGTCCGGGCCTTTTTAGTTACAAACCCATTAAATTTAAGCATACTTTTTTAGATTTTAATGAAAACCATTAACTTGCCATTAAATTTAATGGGTTTAACTAAGCTGGCCCAAACTTTCTTTTATATTTTGTGGGTTTTTAACACTTTTTCAATCTTTCTCTGGCCAACGCTACATAAGTGGTGAAGATATCTTCGTATGTTTGGTAAACATTTTATATATATATTGAAGGCAGAAAAGCTTCTTTGGATGATTGTCAAATTGTATGTTCATTTTATGGTGGTTACTAAACGTCCTTAAACAAATTGTTCTTTGGGACACCCTCAATGATTTATATACTAGTGCGTATTGAACATAATTAGAATTTCTAAGCGTTTCATGTCCTTTGTAATTGTTCGATTTGTGTATCCTGAAATTTCACATGTACGTTCAACAACAACATTACTCCAGCGCCCTCAAAGGCTCCTGTCCATTGCAGCATGGCCCCTATGTTTAAAATATAGAGCGGTTGTTTTTTGATGACTCGTGATGAGCGTTGAAAGATGCTTGGCCAACTGCTACTTTGCTTTGAAGAAGCACAAATAGTTTAAAGCGTCATTTTGATGTATTCCATCGCATGTACATTCTATGTGTTCTTTAAATGTTCTGGTTCTCTATTGAATATTTATAGATACACAGGAGCTTGGGATGTGAAGCACTAGAAACAAAAAAAAGGGATGAAGTTACTAACAAACTTTGGGGGTTCATTTTGGGATTTGTTTATTGAAGGCAATTATTTCTACCTTATTTAAATCATGATTTCTTGCTTCTTTTAATACTTATTCATGTTTATAAATGGATTTACTTGTAGTTTTTGTGCCATCCTAATTTTGTTACTGATTTGTTCTTTGATGGTTTGTGGAAAGTGTAAATTCACCTGAGTGAAAATGAGAAAAGAAAGGTTAGCATAGTTTAACCAGAGAGATGTCCTTTGCTTTGAAGAAAAAAAATGAAAATGTCTTTATGAGGAGTGGAATTTATTTATTTTATCGGTTATATTGTTGAGCAAATTTCACCCTTGGTCTCTTGGAGGACCTTTACCATTTCTTGTCTTTTCCTAATCCCTGCATTTTCTTCAAAGCAAGATCTCGAGACCCAAATATCTCCTCCTGCTAGGGTGAAACCTGCTCTAGTCTAAGATTTTACAAACTAAATTCAACTCTTCCTTCTAAGGATGAACCTTTTATGCAAATTAAGCTACTTCAATTATTAATGTATTGGGGATCAAGAGAAGCACAAAATAAGATGGTATAAGTACTTCAGTATTCAACCAAAGATTTTGAAATCGATCCCCAAAAATGTTCTAGTGTTTCCATTCCTTCCCCAGTAAGAGTTTTTTATTTTCTAGTGCTTCACATCTTATGCATGTATGATTTAGAAATTATATGGATATTCTAAATGCTTAACATCCTGTGTATGTATCATTTGACAACCAGATGAGAAACACTAATATGGATTATCTAACTACATTTATTAGTGAGACCCTTACATGTGTTGAAAAAACAGAAATTTGCCAAAATTATCACTTGCTGTAACAATATAGCTTGTGTCATTTTCTATTATCTACGTATATTATTTTATTGAGGTCTACCCAAATCTTACCCTCCAACGACTCCATTTGTGGCCTTTGTGGGATTTTACTCTGTTGTTGTTGTTGTTGGTCTTCTCTTACCTTTACCTTAAAGCTGATATATTTATATGGTATTTGTATCAAGTTTCTACATCAATTTAATTTAGACAATAAATTCACTGTGATGAAGAAGGTCCATAATAGTTATAATTCATCCTCTTCATCCCCAAACACGTTCTCTACACAGCTGATATACTGCGTATAGATATTTGATATTAGTAAACTTGATGCTGCAGATATTCTTTTCATTTCCTCCCTGAGATTGAGGTGAAGAAAATATTTCTCGCAATGGATTTGATTGAATTCCTTATTTGGATTTAAACCTAGGAATTATGTTCCTTAGCTTGATTATTGTATTGCCTCCATTGCAGGATGCCTCGAATTGTTGAGGAGATCTTGACGATCGAGATAAAACCTGGTTGGAAGAAAGGCACAAAGATAACCTTTCCGGAGAAGGGTAATCAAGAGCCTGGTGTCATTCCATCTGATCTTGTTTTTGTGGTCGACGAAAAGCCTCATCCTTTCTTCGCCAGGGAGGGAAATGACTTGGTTGCGAAGCAGGAGATATCACTCCTCGAAGCACTCACAGGGAAAACCCTGGAACTGACAACGTTGGATGGCAGGAATCTTAGGATCCCACTGGCTGAGGTTGTCAGACCTGGACAAGAGGTAGTGGTCCCGAACGAAGGGATGCCGATATCTAAAGAAGTTCACAGAAGGGGAAATCTGCGGGTAAAGATTGATGTTAGGTACCCGACTAGGCTAACTGAAGTTCAGAAATCAGAACTGAGCAGGGTCTTGGCAGGAACTTAAAGGTAAAGTTTTTGAATTGGTTACAGTTCTGGAGGCCGGGGGGATCCGTATCAAAGAAAGCTGAGTGAGTACGCCGTTGTTGGTTAGTGTACATATATATTACTCCCTCCGTCCTTCTAAGATGTTCTCATTTTGACTTTTGGTGGTTTATAAGGAGAGTTGAAAAAAAGTGAAAGTTTACCATAATACCCTTAATGAAAATGGATAGAGTGTATTAAATGAGGTGGGTGAGGTGTAATAAATAAAGTAAGTGAGGGTAGTTGTGGTATTTTAATTATTAAAAAATGAAATGAGAAGATCTATTGGGGGACGGAGAGAGTATTATATATAGAGAGAGGATGTGAATTGGGTAGAGTTTTTCCTTCCTTTGTTATGGTTTCTCCCCCTCTTCGAGAGAGAGAGAGAAGAGGGCAAGGGAATTGTTTACTGCATCAGAACTTTTAGTTTAATAAGATTATTACATTAAAATGATTATATTGGTTGTTTTACAACAGTGGTTTTTGAACTGTTTTTTTCCCTATTTATTACTGGTATGTTATACCATGATCTGCTGATACTGGAGTACAATATTTGGGTATTGGAGTAATTTGAACGATTATTTATTAAGATACTTCATACCAATAATTTATGGTGCAGCAAATAAATAATTTTAACTTAAGCAATTATTCTTAAAAAATAAATTAAATATTTTTTTAAAAGAATGGAATACTCCATACAATTATACAATTGAGAGATTTTTAGTCTACCAAAAATACAGAGTATTAAGTACGGAGTATATTATCATATACTTCAATTCCATAATAATTATTTATTAAGGTCTATTAAGTACGGAGTATATTAAATTTTGAATTAATGTAGACATACTTAAGTCTATATATATATTTAAAATCTAATTAAAAAAGATCAATAGCATCATCTCTTTCTTTTGTCTATTCTACTAATTTGAAGATATCTTCATGAGTTTGAAGATTGATACTCCGTATTTCTTCTCCACCTCATCAACGTCCCCGAGAATATCTCCAAGAGTTTGAAGATTGACATCATTCCTGTAACATCCTAATATGTCAGGGTCTGCAACCCCTTTCAGACTAAAGTATTAACTTGGTATTTGTAAAAATTTTAAACATTTCAAACATTTTTATTTATCACAATAATATTTTTCATAACATAACAGTATGGAGTTTTCAATATTGCGGAAGCTTAACGAATCATAATTACAAATATAATTTATTTATCTTCCTCAATTCAAAACCATCACATCCATTATATTCCGACAATCTCGTCTCCGTCTGTCTCCAGGATCACGTCACATCATTCTTTCTATTAACTTGCGTGTAGCAAATAAAACATATCACACACTCAGCGTTGAAGCGGAACATCCATATAAATTCAATCTCAATTCATAATCAAATAATTTGATATCATGCACATAATGTTCAATTCAAATATTTATCATTTATATTCAACATTCAATACTCAATATTCAACATTCATATTCATATTTTCCAAATTCAACATTCAATCAACATTTAAGTTTGTATTCAACATTCGTCAACAATATCTTTAAACTATTCTTATTCTAAGGTCAATCTTATTAATATTTACAAACTCTTAAACTAATTCTAGTTTAAGGTACTTCTAACCAACTTTTAACTATATTCTAGTTTAAGGTACTACTAACCAATCCTTAAACTAGGCCTAATTTTAGATACAAATTTTCAAGAAGGTTTTCAAAATCTTAAATTTAATTTCACTTAAGGTCAACCAGAAACCAAACAGCAGAATGCTCACTGTCGGGTTGGGTGGTATCCCCAAACGAGTAATCCTCAAGTTTGGTTTGTGGATCCCGTACATATGTTTTTACCCAGGCTACCAAATATTCATAGTTATACCCGCAAGACCTATTTCTAGACTATCTTAGAGGTCTTCTAGATAGTATTAGAAACCAATGCCAACATCGATATATCTTAGAGTTCTTCTAGATATCCTTAACAATACATATCATTTTCATAATCATCAATAGATCCATTTTTAGTTATGATTTCAATCATTCATAAACATCATTCGAATTAGAATATTCATCAAGGTTTAATTATCATAATCAATCAATCAATAATGTTCATCATAATCAATAACATTAAACAATGGTCATTATAATATTCATAAACAGATAGAGGCCTAGCGTCGAGTGTTAACACCACAGCTTGCCGTCACGTATCAAACAAAATTCTTAGATTTATCAAAATATCATTTTTATTTCCAGAAATCATATTAATATTGATCATAATTCATTGGTTTCAAAAATAGGATTTAATAGTTCAAAAATCAGGTTTTTTGGAAAAAATATCGGATTAGACGGTACCCCTTACGGTATCTCGATACCGTGCCGACGGTACAGTGTACCGCCGATCATCAAGTACCGCTAGAGGGACTGGTGACTAGGGGTGGGCGTGGTTCGTAACGGTCCGTGATACTACCGGAACCTATCATGGACTGCTCTTATTTAAACGGTTCGGTACCGGTACGGGATCAATCCTAAAACCATTCGGTACCGTTCCGTTTTAAAACGTAAAACGGAACGGTACACTACCATACACATGCTCAAACCGTGCCAAAAATATTAAACATGCATTACTCAAAGAAAATATTAAAATAAAAGTATAATTGTGTATAAAAGCGCACAAATTTATTTAAAACATGCATTGATTTCAAATCGGCATGAACACTTGAAAACAATTAAAAAGCGTAATGTCAGTCCATAGGCTTCAATCTCTGCCTTTTGGATCTGTCCTATTTGAGTGCTCGGTTTTGTTTCTGCCCTATTTTGATTTTTTAGGCTAATTTGTAATTTAGGAGTAAATTCATTTTTACTCCGTAGTGCATATGAGCAAGCCCAGAATGGCAACATGGGCTATTTAGGGGGTTTGGGCACTAAGGTTTTTAGCCTAGAAAATAAATAAATTAATAAAACTACTTAAATTTTAAATTAGTTATATTAAATGACTAATATCTTTAATAGCCCAATATAATTTTTACAAAATATATGGAATTTTAAACGGTTTGGGATTACCAGTATTTAATTTTTGTATCACGGTCCCATCTCGTTTGAGAGCGGTTCGTGATCGGTTCGTGATGAAAAAATCAAATCTCATTTCAAAATAGACGAAACGGTATGACACAATTACGGTTTAGTTCGGTACCATGCTAATTCGGTTTTTTAGCCCACCCATACTGGTGACGACTGTAGCATATCTACCGCCCCGACGGTAGGTGGGTATCGTTTGAATGGTATCTAGCTACCGTGCTACCGATAAGCTATAGACCCATATCACAACACCCATATTTATAGACCTTCTACCAGACTTCCTCGACATTTTAATAATATTAAAAAATAAGAGAATGTATTAGAATATTATAATATTTTAAATCTATAATATTAGTAATATAGTATATTTTTAGTTTATAAATGGATTAATAATATATTATAAATTTATATATTATAATATAAATATATAATATATTTATAATATATGAATATAGTATATAAAAATATAAGATATATAAAAATGAATGTTAGGGAATTGAGAGAGAAGATAGAAAAGTTGTGTTGTGAATTTTTTAGTGACTTTAATGTGGAAAATGTATTTTTTAACATATTCTTACCATTTAGAGTGTGACCATTTAGAGTAGTACTCCATGATCTATTCCATTTAGAAGACAAGCCAACTAATTAATTTTGAAATTTTTGTTAGTCATGAAGATGAATTTTAGTTTTTACTCAATTGTATAAAATTTTATTGAGTGTAAAAATTCTTCCATAATACTCATTTCTTTAGGATTTATTCTAATTTTGTTATATCAATCAAATTATATACTCCCTCCTTCCCATAGTATTTGTCCACTTTCATTTTTGCACACCATCCAATACACTTCTTTAATCCATTTTATCTTGTAATTTGTATATTAAAAAATTATAGAAATTATATATTAATAATCTACTCCCTCCGTCCCATAGTATTTGTCCACTTTCATTTTTACACACCATCCAATACACTTCTTTAATCCATTTTATCTTGTAATTTGTATATTAAAAAATTATAGAAATTATATATTCATAATCTATATGTTAAGACAAATTAAACAAGATCACACATGACTATATTTAGGCTTACACATTGAGAGAATTTGATGAGTCAAAGTGCTTAGATGAACAGTTCCAAAAGTCAAAAGTGGACGAATATAGTAGGACGGAGGAAGTATATGTTAATACAAATCAAACAAGTCACACATGACTACATTTAGGCTTACACACTGAGAGAATTCGATGAGTCAAAGTGCTTAGATGAACAGTTTCAAAAATCAAAAGTGGACGAATATAGTGGGACGGAGGGAGTATATTTTTTGTTTTTCTGTAAATGTAATGTCAATAATTATTTTGAAACATTGTTTTGAAATATATATTTTTCATTATATATGATAAGTATAAATATTGATTATAATGGTCAAAATGTTAGATTGGAGATCGTTAAATGTCAAATGAGAAGATGAAATCTGCTTATACATTGAGAAGTTCTAAGGTTGTCATTTTTTCAAGATAAGTAGCGACCATACCTTCTCCTTTTCTTTGGCGTAAGACCATTAACTTAGTTATAAAATTAATAAAATTCATTCGGAGAAGTATATGCATAAATAATTATTACATAAAAATGAAGTATATGCATAACTAATTATTCCACAATATTACACACATGTGTAGAAGAAACTTGTAGAAGGAAAGAGGAATTTGAGTATAGTATTAATTACAAAAAATAAGATAAATATATCTTTTTACCATGTGAAGATGTCGTAGAATAGTATAAATTACAAAAAATAAGATAAATATTACTCGGTGACGAACTGCGTATAGCGGTAAGTCAACAAATAACCGAGTTAGACTCGGGTCGTTCTCTCCAGGAGTGACGAAGGAAATAGTTAGTTTTATTATTTATCACAGGTAAATTTATAGTCTAAGAAACGTGAAATAATAAGAAATAAAGCGTCTAAAATAAAATAACTTGAGGAGTTAAGATCGGAACACGGACATAACACACAATCAATAATTTAGAAACAGGTACGAATCAAACAGGTATATGGGCTAAGATAATAATTTTGGATTAAATTAACTTCTTAATTAATTTGATTTTATATCATTAACTTATCCATTTTTCAGGCCTCATTAATGTGTCTAAATATGGTTGGCTAGATTATATTTCTTAACTCTTAGACAAGCTAGATAAATAATCTCCAAAGATTAATTAATAAATTGGCCAGATCTATTAATTAGTGAATCTCATTTTAGACAATTGAATCAAATTAATTAAGTTACTAACTTAATTTTAATTACTAATCATTAGCCCATACCCTTAATTCAATTCATACCTAAGTATAAATTTAGTCACTAAAAGCCATTAGTTCACAATTTAAACTAAGTAATAAAAGATAATTTTATTAATAAAATAAGAGTATACAAGAAAGCTTACCGATCTTGAAGAACGGAATACAAATCGCACAAATCTTCAGATCAACACTAGTGCTTCAAAGACTTGATAATTAACTTAAGATGATGAAATTGAACACACCCAATTTTAATACTCCGTACAATATTAAAAATCAAAAGGGAGAATTTTCACCCTAAAAAAGGGAAAATCGCAGTTGGAGAAGCCTGGGAAAAGGGAGGATCCGCGCTGGCCATTTATAGGAGAGGATCACCGACCGGCGAGCAGACCGGCGGCCGCCGGCCAGCCCGCCGGCGCGCCGCTGGAACCATCTGGAAACTCGCCGCTAGACGCCGTCGACAGGCGGGCAGGCAGGCGGGCGCCTGTCAGCCCGCCGGCGCTCTCCATCGCTGCCAGATCTGCTTCTCGCCGCCGCCGCCATCCTGACTGGCGTCCAGGTAGGCTGCCGCCGGCCAGGCCGCCTACTGTGCCGCCCTGGTCCGTCAATGCTATCCTGCTTAAAATCTCGTTCTGAACACTTTTTCCTTCTGCACCCCGATTTCTAATTCCGCACCGTTTGTGAGATAGAATTGTTTTTCTATTAAAATTTACTCTTTTTACTCTATTCTTGGTCCAATTTTATATATTACTTCAAAGACATTCTTTTTATTATCAATTTACCAAAACATATATTTTTTGATAAAAATAATAAATAATTGGCTAGTTTGATAATTAAAATGATACAAGAACGTATTAAATATGAGTAAAAAGATAAGCACAAAACGAACTTATCACTCGGTTAAATTTGCTCAATTGGTAAAAATAGTTATTATCCATACCCGGTTAAGGGCATCAATTGGTAAACGAATACAGATTTGGTAATCATACATCCGATCTGTTTATAATTCGCTCCGCATAGACATTCGTTTCAGTAATCGTTTCTCTATGTATTTGATTCGTTATATATAATTTTCTTAATTTTTATTATTATATTTTTTTCTTATTAGCATCTCAAAGTATAACACTTCTTTACATGAAAAATATAAGTGTAAACAAATAAAAATATGTCTGCATGTATACTTTATGAAAAAAGTATAAATTGATGCTGATACGGCTTTAAGATAAATAGTATAAATTACAAAAAAAATAAGATAAATATTACTTCGTAACAAATTACAATTGAATGAAAAAATTGAAAATGGATGCGGATATACTCGATATCCGACCGATATTCGATGGATGCTGATACGGCTTTAAATTTTAGTATCCTATCCGTATCCGAATTCGATATCCAATAAAAATAAACTGATACGAATTTGATAAAGAATACGTCTGATACAATTAATATCCGTTTACATCCCTACTCCAAATATCTCTTAACAAAATCCAGGATTTCTCTACCCAAACACCTTGAGCAGTGAGAATATATGTAGCAACATCCTACAAACCTTAACCTTTGTTTTTTCATCTTAGTGCTTCAGACCGAGTATTTATTTACTCCCTCCGTCCGGAAATATTTTTCCCGTGTTGACTTGGCACGCTTATTAAGAAATAGTAAAAAAAACGCAAAATTTTCAAAAATGCACATACTATAAACTTTTAAATCTCCTTTTATTATGAAAAAAGTACTAAAAAAGTAGATTTGTGATAAAATAAAAGGGTATTATTGATATTTATCCTTAAAAAGTATACTAAAAAAGGAAATGAGAAGAATATTTCCGGACGGACCAAAAAGGAAAGTGGGAAGAATATATCTAGATACTCCGTATATATTTAACCCTTTGAGAATTACTTAACCCCCTTAATGAATTTCACAATTTGGCGATAGTATCTGGAAACCCTTTGCTGCGAAAACTGTACTTTGCGAAGAAAAGACTCTCTCGTTCTTTCCTTAATGCGACCTCATTGATCTCTGCCGTGAACCCGCCGTAGACGATCCCCGCCCCGAT
Source organism: Cuscuta campestris (assembly GCA_900332095.2). Classification (NCBI taxonomy): domain Eukaryota; kingdom Viridiplantae; phylum Streptophyta; class Magnoliopsida; order Solanales; family Convolvulaceae; genus Cuscuta; species Cuscuta campestris. The sequence goes on along the minus strand of OOIL02006740.1, from coordinate 781,275 downwards.
CTCACCATGTCGTGTTCCTCCCCGATCCGCCAGAACTCCCACGATGGCAACGACAGAGCCAACAAGAATCAGAGCTATAACCCCCTAAGCAGCCGCCGGATGGATGATATTAGCAGTAGCAACAACAATAATACTAATGTTGTAATTAGGAGGGAGAGGCCGGCAAGGGAATGCACGAAACGCGCCGCCGCCAGGCTGCAGGCTGCCGCAGCCGCCGAAGCAGAGGCGGACGTTGCTGCTAAGGAGCGGAGGAGGAAGGGTGTGGTTAGGAGAGATAAATTGGCTCCTTTGAAGGAGGAGGCGGAAGAAGATGAAGAGAGTGATGGAGGCGAGGAAGAGGAAGAAGAAGAAGAAGGGGAGGATGGGTTGGCCAATTGCTCTAAGCAGCAGAGTAGTCGGGTGGTTACTCCTTTGGTGGGAGAACCAGAGGCTTCCCAGCTGCCACGTTGGAAGCTCCGGTCCATGTGGGAGTTAGCTTCTGTACTGAATTTCTTCAATGTATGTCTGGAGCTAATAATGTTAGTAGCGAGCTAGTAAAGTTAGTAGCTTTAATGTGATATCTGATGCTTTGTAGCTAATGCAATTTTTCTTCTTGATGTTATGGTTTTAGGTTTTCAGGCATTTTTTGAACATCAAAGTGGAGTTCTCTGTGGAGGAATTTGAAACAGCATTGATAAGACCAAATAGTACACTCGCTTCCATACATATCCCACTATTGAAGGTGAGTCTCAATTTCTTTTTTTTCTTTCTTCAAATGAATGTACTCATGTAGCAGATAAAGATTTGGTCTGTTTTGTTCTTCTTATTATCCTTCACTTATAGTGCCTTTTGTTATTGGGATTTGGGAGTGAATATCAGTGAAGGTTTCATTTTTTCACTAATTTAAGTTCGTGGGTTGTGGTTATGGTCGTCTGAGAGACGAGGATAGTGTGAGGTTTGATGAATTTAGGAATTAGGGTAAGATGAAGTTTTGTAAAATTTACCTTAGAGAGTTGAAGAAAAGAAAACTGTGATATCGGTCAACTTTCTGCATTTATAGACTAGTGAGATACACTAATCTTGAAATTGTGTACAAGAGTCCTTGGCAAATTTCATTAGTTATAGGGCTAGGTATTCTGTGCAATGTGACTGTTACGGCCATTGAACAGTCAGCTAAATACGATATACTCCCTCCATTCCTAATTAGTGATTGTTCATAGTTTGACTTGCACGTAGATTAAGAATGAATATAGATTTGTATGAAGTTATTTATTGAGGAGAGAGAAATGGTGTGAAATGCTGAAAAAGATAGTGAAAAACGTTGACGCAAAAGGGATAGAATTACTAAAAGAGGAAAAGCAAACACTAATTTGGAACAACCAAAAAAGGAAATAGCGAACAGTAATAAGGAACATAAGGAGTACTATACATGAACATTATTTATAACATTATTAGTGTAAAGCACACTATTAACTGTCATAACGCTGTATTAGTTCTTGTCCATTTTACCATATGTCTATTTATTTGATTTTTAGCTGAATTTTGACTTACCTTTAAGGAAATCGGTGGCCTTCCACTCCATTTCTTACCATTTTCATCCATCACAACATTGCTCATTCGTACTCCGTATTATTTTTAATTGGAGTTTTAAGGTATATTCCTAAATATTTTTCTTCACTAAGAGGCCATTAAAAGCATACATGGAGGGATGGAGATTTTTTATGGGTCAGTAATAAGAATGTAAACTTAGTTTATATAAATTCTCTACTTCTAAGCTGGGTTTTTTTGGTTTGTTGTATATGATTTTTATAGGTAAGGTACGAAGAGAAGAAGTTTTGTGAGTTCTTACAGATAATCAAATATTTCTACTAATACATTAAAAAAATGTTTGAACTTGTGGAGGGATGACAGAAGATTTATTTATCTTAATATTGGTGCACCAATGATGGCACTGACCTTATAATTTTCTGGAATAGACAAGTTGACTAGGAATGTTTAAAATAGGCTCCGGTGGTGTTTGTTATATGCAGATGATATCTTGCTAGTGGATGGAATTATGGAAAGTATGGGTGAAACCCTAAGTTGGAATTGTGGAGCCACAAGTTGGAATCATTAGGATTTTAGGTTAGGCAAAGCAAAATGAATAATTGGAGTGCAATTTTTGTATGATTGTAGTGAAAAAGAAGGGTGAGGCAAATTGGGATGGTAAAGAACTATCATTTAGTGGTTCTTTTAAGTACTTAGAGATGTATTATATTAAGAAAAGGAGATAATGACAAAGATTTGTAGCATATGCCAAATCCAGGTTGGCTCAAATGGAAAGGAGCATCACAAGTACTGTGATTGAAATATATTTTATAAAGACGGCTTTGTTATATCGATTTGAATGTTGGGTAATGACCAAAGATTTTATAAAAATGATGAATGTGGCAGAGATTTGTACATTATGATGGATGTGTGGTTAGACTTCAAAAAATAGAGTGTGTGTGCAATAGAATAAGAGGATTTCGCTGCATGGCATCAGTAGATGTTCTATTGGTTCAAGTAGCTGATCTCATTGAGTTGAGATTAAGGCTTGGTTGTTGTTGTATGAGGATTTAATTGTTCTTTTATATGATACATTGTTGCTCGAGTCTAGTTCTCTTTGCACTGTTGATTCTCTTATTGAGTTGGTGAATTGCCAAGTAACAAACTTTTCTTTATATTTGATTTCTTTCATTTCCACAGGCAATCCCGCCCATTACTCGAGTTGCACTTGGGCACGATACTTGGGTAACTGTTATGTGCAGAAAATTAAGAGATTGGTGGCATTGGGTATGTCACGTACAGCTCCATTAAGTGAAGTTGAGATATACCATACTCCGTATCTGAAATGTTTGATTTATTTACTTTATGCATTGCAGGTTGCCGAGGGCGAATTACCAATAGTTGCTTCACATGGGTGAGTAATCATGCATTGAAAGTTCAAACTCTAACATATTTAGCTCTGATAAATTAACAAAATTAAATTTTCTCCGCTCCATGTGCGATTTTTTCTGAGATTGTAGGACTGAAGTTGATGTGTATAGTGCACTTGATCCTGCCGTTCGTGTGGTCATTTTGAAAGCATTATGTGATATTCGTGTTGAGGTAGGGTTTATCGTGTATTTATCTTTAATTCCTTACTTCCCAAACCTTTTTCTGTTTGTATGAGGGGTTTTAATTGATTTTAGATTTATGTACTACAATGATTAATGATTGTGAATTACAAAACAGTATAGTTGGGTTATGTTTCCTCCAGTTTGTATTGGGCACATTAACTTTCTTGCTGCTTACTTTCTATGGACTTTTGGGAAGTAAATGATAGTCCCGCTGCTCGGCTTATAGGGGGGGATGAATAAGGCGATAAAAAATTAGTCCGACCCTGACATTTATTTGTGCCTAACAGGGTCAGTTGCATGTGTGTATGAATAAAATGTAGAAGTAATACAAAAATACATAGTGTAAAAGTACATAGTATAAAAGAGCATAAAGTACATTGCATAGTTGGGGAACTCCCTACTCGAGTGTCTTAAGACTCCTATTTTAGGACTTTGAATCCACCAGTGTTCCGTTCAAGTGAGCATTTGTGCATCTCCTTAAGCGCGGAGAGGCATTGAGAACCCCAATTGATTTCTTTAGAGGAGTGAGTCTTTTGTTTATCTTAAAACTCTAATGTCCGCTCACGTATTGAATGAGTGAAATGACTCAAAGATCTTTGAGCTACAAGCCTTTAGGTCTGCTCACGTAAAGAGAGGAGTTGAGCCTGAACTAGCAAACCAAAGTCACTTTCAGAACCATACTTCCTACAACTAACATGTGAGATGTCCATTCTGGCACAAACGTGTAGCACAAACGAACCTATGCTGCTATACCTGTAGAAACACCACAATGGCCACACTAGTTTGGCAAACAACCTTGTCAGCAGGATTTACTCTGGGATTTTATTATGGTTGTCTTAAACCGCTTCACCATGAAGAATTGAAGATTTCAATGTCTATCTTCAACCGTTTTAATTGGAGTTTTACAAGGACTATTACCTGCTAACCTCTACCACTGTTCAAAGATTTTATCAGCTATCCTTAACCATTACAACTTCAAAATTTAATGTCTATTCCAGACCGTAAGAAAGATATAATTGAAGAACAGCAGGGCGGTGTAGATAATTCGATATGCATTCTTTTCATACACAAGCTCAAGTGTGCTTTCAAAGTGTATAAGTAATACTCCCTCCGTCCACAATTAAAGTTCCCACTTTCCTTTTTCATCCGTCCACAAATAAACTTCCCATTTCCTTTTTTGGAAACTTTTTAATGGTAAAAGGTCTTTACTACCCTCCCTACTCCTTTTTCTTTTCTCCTTTCTCCGGGTCCAGGGCAGCAACCACCCCCACTCTTCTTCTTTTTTTCTTCTCTTTCTTTTCTTCTTCCTCTTACTTCCGATTCTGCTTTTTCCCTTTTCTTCTTCTTTATTCTTTCCCCACTCTTCCTCCTCTTTCGTTTTTTCTTTTCTCTATTTTCTTTCCTCTCCCGTCCCCCATCCTCTTCTTCTTCAATCTTTTATTCTTCTTCTTTTTCTCTCTCTTTCTTTCTTTTCTTCTTCCTCCACCCTGCAACGTCATCTTTAATTATTCACAGATCTGATGAAGAGGTACCATATCTCTACAGATCTGATGACTCCAAGTTAGGGACCCCAAGTTTCTTCTTTCTTCTTTTTGAAATTGAAGAAGTTGGTGGAGGTGAAGGTGGAACAGCAAGGCTGCCGGAGAAGGTCACACCGTAGAGCAACGATGAGACGACGGGAGGTATCGCTGGAGCATCCAGCAGCCGTCTCATCCTCTCCTGTTGCCTGGGCGTATTTTCTGCGCAGTAGGGGAAGTGTGAGGGACCAACGAATTAGTGAGGGGTTGGAGGGCATTTTGGGAAAGTCAACTACATTTACACTTTTTCTTAATATGCGTGCCCGGTCAAACCGGGAACTTTAATTTTGGACGGAGGGAGTATGACTCTAGCAATAGCATCCAATAAGAAGGATTATGAACAAGAAAGAGTTGAACACTTTGATTAACGAAGACTGTAGTATAAAAGCTTGGATGTATTGAATAAAATGTGTTTTGGCAAGGTATAAATAGGCAAATAAGGTTTAGTGGCCGTTTGTATCTGTTGGGGATCATTAGAGAGCAATTAGAAAAGTTAAAAACTTAAAATGTATTCCAACAGATATAATTCAAATCTGAAGCAGCTAATCTGGTCCGATGAGATCGCAGTGGACGGTACTGACCTACCGTTGAGAAAAAATCCCAGGTACCATCCCAAGTTACTGTTTCAGGAAAGTCAGTGGATGATCAATACCTCTGAGTGGTTTGTCCAGACCGCTGGTGCCACTGGATAGTTCTTATTCTGCAATTGAATTATCCTCCTCCTCCTCCTCATATCATGCAGCAACGACATAATATCATTAAGGCTCCACCATCATCAATCTTTACCTATTTAATTCATCATTATCACGTTTCAGTAGCCAAAATGTAATTAATTTGAAATTATCCCCGTCATCAATTGTTTTTGTCTTCTGCATTTCAGTTACCACAGCCCCAATCAACATAGGCTGGCTGTCTTGTACTAGTGTGACCAGCTGCGGGACCTGCGGTCAGACAGGTCGAGGTCCAAGGAGCATTTAGTCTGACTTTCTGAAGTGTGGTCGCAGGGATGGTTCCATTTGATACGATTAGAAACTGAGCAGTATGTACGGAAACTCTAGGAAGAAGAAACTGAAACCTTTTGAATGAGACTTTTGCCAGAACATGTCTTTTGAGTTTAAAACCTCTTGGTGTAAAAGAATGGGCTTTGAACAGGGTTTTAACTAGGTATCGTAATTGCAATGAGCTTGTGAATAAAAACACATTCTTTTCAAGAATTCTACTCAGATTCTAAGCTAGTTCAGTTTACTACTTCGTTCTTCAGAGCCCATATTAATGTATTCGGGCCGTACTTGAAATGCTCAAACAAACATTAGCTCCTATATTGTTTGTTTGCATAAAAAAAGCGGGTTTAGCAAACTAAGGCTAACAGGAAATTCATCAATGCCTCATGAATCTTAAGGAAACAGCCTCTAGTATGACTGCATTTGTAAGGTTGCGTACACCTTGACCCCCAAGATTCCAACAGAGTTGGGATTATAGTGGATTTGTTGTTGCTGTTGTGCACCCTGTGACACATGTTTTCCCTCATCTTTCCATTTCTGCTATACCGTTTTTGTTATTGAAGAATTTGCAAACTCTAGTGCTACTGTGCTAGGCTTATATGAAGAGGTTATTCGGTTGATGAGCCGTCTCTTTGGATTTGTCCATTCCATATGGAGGTGGGTATTATGTAGAGTACAATATTTATATAGATAAAGTATCCATATTGAGTGAATGAATGTACAAATTTCCAGAATCAGTTGATAAACCCAGTAACCTCTACATCTACGATTTTCTTAAGGAGCACATTATAGAAGTGCTGATCAAGATACAAACACGTCACAATTGTGGGGGCCAAATTTTGCAAGGTGTAATCTGTAGATTCTTCAATAACTATAACTGTATAGCAATACAAAAAGATTTGACAAATCCATGTGTGAATCGGTTTAGAACATGTAGCCTAAATAGATAGTTACTGGCTGCCAAATATTCGGAACACATAAAAATTTGCTTTTCCCTTTCTAGGAAGTGTCTTGCTGTGTACACCCTCCTTGGAAATTCACCTTATCCTCAAAGAGAAATGCAGAAACAAGTATAATGAGTTGTGCATAGATTCACCCTTCCCTAACCTCACTTGTGGGACCTTACTGGGATATTGTTCTTGTAACCATCCTAATATGTTAAATAGATCATTTGGCAAAAGCACAATGTAAATAATACTCCATTAACAGAACAACTTAATTGATAGAAGGAAGACAAATCTAGCAACAATTTTATTTTCTTCCTTTTTTTCTAATTGGATCTCTTCTAAATAAAAGTACATTTCACCACTTTAAATGGCAAAAAAACCACACAATTGAGGGAGAATACAGTATAATCATGGACTGCCGGAAAGTCGATGATGGATATGTGTATTGCTAGGTTTGAATGTTGTGCGCTGTCCCTTTGGTGTTGAAGATGGACAATATCCAATAAAAGTGAAACAAGTTGGAAAGATGTCATGGGCTTGACAACTAGGGAATTTGGTATTTGGGCTTGCCATAGATGCATGAATTAACTTCAATTTTATTGATGATGTTTGTAACAAATATAAATCTAGTACTTATACTAGTCCCTAGAATCTTGAGGAGCAAGTATGCCTGCCCATATTCTACCTTGCCCACGTTATACTACATATCATTTTGGTTCCAACGATGCTTTAAGGTACTATGATAATGTGTTTGTGTGGGTGACCCTACAGATAGAGATGCCAGTAAGTCCTATTGAGTCAATTTCTTTCCTGCAAACTAGCCCCTATAGAGTTGAGCTGATACTTTGTCTTCTTTCTTAATTCTATAAAACTGGTAATTAAAGTTCAATGAGGAGGGCAACATCGATCTTAACCTCATAACCTATGATGGTGCCATATATGCCGGAGAATATTTGAAACTGCAATGGTGCATGTTTAGGTCCTAATAAATCCGTGTACCTGCTGAATAAATGAATAGTTCCATAAACTCCATACTAATTTACTTTTGTTTGTAGCCATTAAGATCAGAAATTTTATTGATTTAGGCGTGTTTCCGTGTTTTGCAGCAAGAGGATATCCGTAACTACATTGATGAGTCGCTAAAACAAGGTGCTCCACTTTCAGCCTTTCGCAAAGAAAGGATTGGAGGTGATTCACATGGAATCTCTTATTGGTTAGTGTTTTGCTTATGAGATTTTGTATGTTTTGAGATTCAGATGGAATCTCTGATCTTCTTACTGCTCATAAGAGGGTGTTCATTCTTGTGATAAATATCATCAGCAGTCTCCTGTTTGAATTCAGGTATGAAGATGATCCTATCATTGGTCATCGACTATACCGTGAGATCAGAAAAGTCGAGGTGAAAAAGGGAAAGGGTCAGAATGTACAGCCTATTCCACACTCTTGTTATCAGTGGGAAACTGTAGCCACTAATTTTGATGAATTCCAGGATGTGTCTGTAAGTCACTGCATTTGTCTTTGGTCCTTTTTCTATATATTATTGGACTCATCAGTTCAAACTTTATTCCAATTGAAACTCCAGGCCAAATATAAGTGTTCTTTGGTGGTAGATCAATTTTTGCTTCAATAATAATGCTTTCAAGCTGACTAAATGAGTACCATTGTTCTAATAGGCACGCTAGGAGGCGGCGGTACCTAGGCCCTAGCTGGTTCCTAACTGCCCCATTTTCAGCCTAGGCGGCTCAAAAGTTTTCCTCCGTGCACCTATGAGGCCTCTATTATAATTTTAAAACAAATTGTTTTAGCTGAAATGCCATTTTTTATTTAAACACATTTTTTATATTAGACAATAATAAGTGAATAATGGACGTATATTAGATTAAATGTGATGTTTTATCTTATTTTTTTATTTTGTGAATTTTAATTCGTTAAATTGTAAATAATTTGAAGGCACGGTTCCGTTGCCATTGCACTACGGTGCTCCGTTTGTAAAATTGATGGTTCCTACCCCCTAACCCCCCGGTTTACTCCCCACCCCAGCACTGAGGTGTCCAGTGGCACTGGAACCTGCATTGGCATCAATAACCGCTTCACCTATAGAGGTTGTTACATCAAATCACTTTAGAGTTTGTTCTCCTGAATGGAGATTTTTTTTATTTCCCTCATTTTATTTGTGTAAATCCTACAGTAAAGTCACATCTTATTACTGCTAGTGTTTGTAGATTCAGTAGTGGGTTGTATCCTCCTGCTCCATTTGCCTCTACCATCGTAGCCCATCAGTTTTTTCCCTTTTTCCCTTCTCCATTGATTGTCCTCTCCTTGCTGAGTATGTTACCTTTTGTTCTCAGGAGAAGCTATTTGCAAGTAGTAATAGAACAGACGTTTCTGTTGGGAAAAAGTTGAAAAATAACATGCTACCTGAGATTGAGAAGGTCTATAAGGTAGAGTTCAATTTTTGTCCCTACTCTATGCCACTTCTCTTTTCTCTTTTCTTTGTACTATAATTTTCCCACTTTTTTTTTTTCTTCAGAGAAAAGAGAGATTGTTAAAGAAACAGCACAGAGAAGCTTTGTTGCTTGACAATATGATGAATACAAATGGACTTACTGCCGGACGCTCCCTTCGTGATAGAAAACCCGTGACATATAGCTTTGGTTGGTTTTAATAGACGAAAGGTTTCTGATGTGTGGTCCAGTATAATCCGATTTCTAACTCTTGTGTATCTTACCTTGCAGACGATTATGATCGATCCATTAATGAGGCTATTGAAGTTACCACGTATTGATCTTTATGACCTTGAAATTCGAGTTCTACTTGTGCTTGTTATACTTCTTTAATAAATCTCTCTTAAAATAAATGAATAATGGTGTTCTTGGATATGACAGATTTGTTGTCTATAATTAATACCATTTTTTCCTCAGGAAGAAGCCATCCCCAGAACACACTGCAAGAAGAGATGCAAATGGTTTATCGAGACGCCCTCCTCAAAACCCACACGCGTCCATCAAGATACGGTCTCCTATGTCGCCTGAATATAAGGACGAGAATGAGGATCACAATGAAACAGATGAACCATTAGATCGTGGGTACGACATACTGAATGCCATTTGTCTTAATTTCACTTAAAATGCAAATACTAAGTTGTCTTTCAATGATGTTTAGCAACCGAAGAAGGCAAAGGCCCCAAAGATATTCGGCAAAAGAGTTTGTTGAAGCTGCATCAGATAACGAAACAGAATTCAATAGTGATGACGATGTTGTTGGCGAAGTTGTTTATGATGATGAGTATGCTACGAGACGAAAGCAGCGGAGGGTGGAGTCAGTTAGCTCAGAGGGAGATGAAGAGTACACATGGGATGAAGAGAATCCCGAAGAAGAGGACGATGATGATGATGAGGAGGAGGAGGAGGATGGAGATGATGATTCCTCAAGTAGTAGCAGGGACAGTGAGAGGCGGCCCCAAAGATCTAAAAGGGGTTGGGTGGGCCGCACGCGAAGGGGAAATAAGTTGAGGGTTGCAGATGATCGTCGGGCTACGTTGAGACGCAGTAAAAGGGCAACAAGAAACTCTATCAACTATCGCCAGTATGAGCTGTCAGATTCGGATACGGAGCCCGCAATGGAACCCGAGAAATCAAATAGCTCAGATGAGCACGAGCACGAACATGCCGAGTTTTCATCAGAAAGCGCCGAGTATGAAGATGACAACGAGATTCAGGACGGGGAAGCCAGCCCGGAGCAAGCAAATGCCCCAGAAGTATCAAACAGCTATCAAGAGGAGGATGCTGAAGATGAAGATGATGGAAGAAAGCAGAGCTTTCTTGATCTCAACGAGCTTGCCCCGGGTTCTGGTTTTGATGATGGCCTCACTCCAGAGATGAAAGGCAACAACAGTCCTTCAGGCTGACATGATGATACTAAACTTATGCAGCAGCTCCCAAGAGCCCTCCACTCCGCCCGCCACAGCAGGTGACAAAATGTGGCAAAGTTTATTACTCGCCTTGTTGGTATAATTTCATTTTTATGCTTCAGAGAAAATGTAGATCAGTGCTTTCCATACGTCTGACATTCAATATGTAAGGGGGGGATGTGTTGGGAGTTATATTATTATATCAAGCCAAGCTGGTGTATAATAGTATTATTAGCCATGTTCAACTAACCAACTAATAATGTTGAATCACAAATATTGTGCTTTCATGGGTTGGATAGATTTAGGGTCTGCATTTGCAAAGACTACTACTCACCTATATGCAATTTGAGTTGCTACTCTAAAGAATTGTGGGGTTCTGCATCCTCCAAAGTCCCATTCTTTGTCTCCCAATTACTATCTTCTATTGGGATATATTGCTCATGTAATCATATGGGGTTTGCGTTTTTAGGCATTGTCGAATCCCAGGTTAGTACCATGTGAGAGTACGGCCTAGAAGCATCTGCGGTCCCATTTCTCGGCGTACCTCATTGGAGAAGAGGAGCCGCTCGAGGTGTGGTTAGACACTTATGCAGGGAACTTTACCCTCGGAGAAGAAGTGCAGTGACACATGAAGGTGAAAATGGTTCTGTGGGTGTTAGCCCGTTAGCTGTTCTGGGGGGAATGAGTTGGTGAATGCAAATTTCGCACATTAGGGAGTGAAAGGGAAAAAGTTGGAATAAATTAGGGGCAGTTGGATAAAACGGGAAGAAATTAGAAGAAATTGAATGGAGTTGAAAGAAACTAAAAAAAGTTGTTAAAACTGAAATAAATTAGAAGAAATTAGAAGAAGTTACGTAGACCTGGCAAAAAAATGATCCGACATGTTTTTGACCCGAAACCTGACCTGGAAACATTGGGTTTTAAACAAAGGTTTTGATGATCGAACTCGAAATGACTTGCTAAAAATGGGTCAAACCTGACCGAACCTGACCCGACCGACCCGTTTTTTAGTGTATGAATTTATATTTTCAGACAAAATTTTAATGATATTGCATAATTATCTTATTTTTTTCCAAACTTAAGCATTTTTAAATTCCTAATATTGATTTATATATCTAAAAATTACTTCAGAGTTTAAAATAAAATAATTTTATAGATTTAATACATTTTTTTATGATATTTTAAATTTATTTAATAGAAAATGTAAGTGTTAATGTGAATTTAAAAATTTAAAAAACCAAAGTCATAACCCGTTGGGTCGACCCAAATCCGACGACACTAGGTCATGAACATACAGTTCTCAATCCCAACCCAAATTGACCCGAATTTGAAGTGACCGCACCCGAACCCGACTTGACCGACCATTTTGCCATCTCTAGAAGTTAGAATAAACTGGAAGAAGTTGGAATACACAGGAAAGAATAAGAAAAATTTGGAAAGAGTTGAAAAAATTAAAAAATGTTGAAGTAATTGTTATATTTAATGAATTTCATATTTTAATAAAAAAACTAGTAATTCATACTATTAAAAACAATATGCACGGCTATACATTATTAAAACCAATTCAAATAAAAGACTTCACTTTGTAATTGACTCCTAAGCTTCTACTCCCTTTTTAACAAAGTTTTTACTCCCTTTGTGCTAAAATCAATATCCTTTGCTTTTTTTGTTCCAATTTTTCTAAGTATATGTAATTAATGAAAATCTCCACGTCTTCTTTTATTTTTTATTCAGATGTTTCATTGGAGTTATTTTGAAATCATCTTATATGAAAAATTGTACTCCCTTCGTCCTGTTTTAAGTCGCATGTTTTGACTTTTGGACATATTTAAGGAAAAGAAAAAATAGAGTTGATTTTTCGAAATTGACATTACTTTTTAGGAGGGGTGACGATGAATGAGAAGATAAGGTAGAGAAAAGTAACTTATTTTAGGATAGTTTAGGTATTTTACTCGTAAAAGTTTATGATAACAAGTAACAGACAACTCATTTTGGGACGGAGAAAAAAAGGCAAACATGCAATTTAAAATGGGACAGAGGGAGTATAGAATTTAAAATTAAAAATTACATATTTTAAAACTATATGCAAAGATCTACAAAACTAGAAGTGACATGACTATATTATTTTATCTATATGACAACGAAAATGTGCAAACAAAGTGGATAAATTTTGACTCTATGAATAGTGAACGAGAATATTATTGTTGGACAGGAGTATTATTTAACTAAACATTATTTTTAGGCAAGATGAAATTTTTAATAAATTGTGGAGTTATGCATCCTCAAAAGTCCCATCATGTGTGTGTGTGGGGGGGGGGAGTTTGGATGTCTCCCACATTTGTGGTAGATATCCATTCTGGTTTTTGGTAACTCTCTCAATCGATGATAACCACCCGCATTACTTATTCAACATTGTCAGCCAATCACTGTCATTGGTTATCGTGTCAGCAGTTAAAAAACATTCTCTAATATCTAAAAAGTAATTTAATTTCAGATTTTAAAACTCACATCATTTTTTCCATATTCCATAATTTCAATTATATAGACTATTAAATTTCACCGACATCAAAAGATAATAGATTGTAGACTACTTGTTAGTAGAGCTAGCAAATCAATCGGTCAGGTCAAATTTAGATGCGGTTACTTCAGATTCAAGTTACATAAGATCCAGGTAAGTTCATATTTGGGGTTGGAACTACATGTTCTTTTTAGAACGTGGTCACTTCATTCCATACAAAACCAATTATTGCTGGCTAATTACCGAGCAGGATTAGGAATACCCGAGATATTCTAGTTTGAATAAGAATAGAATTATGGGTCTTAAGATTAATTAGCTTACTTGTTGACCAAGTTGGACTAACACTATACATATCACAGCCAAGTCTTGGGTTTTGATATGCGAGCTATATGAGACGATTTATATGAGAGTTATTGTACTAGGTTTTGAGTTATTTTTTTCTGATATAATAAAATCTAGTTCTCATCAAATAATTGTCTTCTACTTACTAGGTTAAATTCAATAATTGGTATCAGAGCACAAATAAAAAAATTGTTCAGCTGAAACCAAGTCCTGCTAATCTGTTGGTTTAATTGAACAGTCAAGACCACATTTAAAAAATGGCATTTCTTCGATCTGGAATAAAGTAACAAAGGAGAGTTACCATCGTCCGCGAGGAGCCAATCGTGCACCGCCACAGATTCAAATTCTGCTATGGCACCGCCGTCACCGGAGGACACAAGAGCACAGTAGGAGTTAGACAATCACGCACAAGGGGTGAGTTTGCTGAGTAGATTAAAAGCTAGACATCAAGGATCTTTATTTAACCAAGTTAGGTCATATAGATCGAGAGACTGCCCTATGCAAATTATGTTTTTATTAAACAAGTTAGCATTATTGGAATGACGAACTTTGCGAGTTGGGATCTAGAAAGTGTTGATCAACTGAAAGAAGGTACACGAAGTATGAGTCAGAATCTTCTCAAAGATCCAAGTTTAATGGAGAAACCCAAAATTCAAAGTACAAAGAAGAATGCTCAAGAGTTTAAGGGAGATGTCAAGAAAAAAAATTCTAACCCAAGAAAGGACATGTAATGATTGAAAGAAGCAAGTGTATGTTCAAGCTAAGTGGAGCCTAAAGAACACTGTAAAGGATCATGAAGATCCTCGAGAGAATCAAGAAAAAGAAAACATGCTTGGAATTGAAGACCACCTGAAGTCCAACTCAAAAAATAGGGGGTGAATGTTGGCTAATTACAGAGTAGGATTTAGCGTACCCCAGATATTCTAGTTCGAGTAGGATTAGAATTATTGGTCCTAGGATTAATAAGCCTACTTGTTGACCAAGTTGGATTAACACTATATGTATATATATATATCATAGCCAAGTCTTGGATTTTGATATGAGAGCTATATGAGATGATTTATATGAGAGTTATTGTAATAAGTTTTGAGTTATATTTTTATGATATAATAAAAGCTAGTTCTCATCAAATAATTATGTTCTACTTAGTACGTTAAATTCAATAAATTGTATCAGAGCACAAATAAAAAAATTGTTCAGCTGAAACCAAGTCCCGCTAATCTGTTGGTTCTGTTGAATAGTCTAAGACCACATCTAAAAAAAGACATTGCTTCGATCTAGAATAAAGTAAAGAGAGTTACCACTGTCTGCAAAGAGCCAGTCGTGCGCCGCCAAAGATTCAAATTCCGCTACAGCATTGCCGTCACCGGAGGACACGAGAGCGCATCAGGAGTTAGACAATCACGCACAAGGGGTGAGTGTGCCAAGTAGATCATAAGCTAGACACCAAGGATCTGTATTCAACAAAGTCTGGTTATATAGATCGAGAGATCGCCTTATGTAGATTATGTCTTTATTAAACAAGTTAGCATTATTGGAATGAAGAATTTTGCAGGTTGGGCATCTAGAAAGAGTTGATCGACTAAAAGAAGGTACGCGAAGTATGAGTCAGAATCTTCTCAAAGATCCATGTTTAATGGAGAAACCCAAAATTCAAAGTACAAAGAAGAATGCTCAAGAGTTTAAGGGATATGTCAAGAAAATGATTCTAACCCAAGAAGGATGTGTAATGATCGCAAGAAGCAAGGGTTTGTTCAAGCTAAGTACTGGAGTAGGGAGTTCCTCGAGAGAATCAAGAACTACTACAAAAAGGCCTTTTAAATCAGTAATTTTTACCTTTTTAAATAGGTTAGAAACCGATGCAAATGTTGGCGATTCAAATGCTGAGATTACTATTTGCATCGGTTGTTAACCGATTCAAAAGATCCTTCCCAGAAGTGGCGCCACTTCTTGGAAGGGGCTTTTTAATTCAAATGCCCCTTCCTAGAAGTGGCACCATTTCTGGCAATGATCGTTTGAATCGGTTGTTAGCTAACAACCGATACAAAAGCAGCTTCCCATTTCTGGGGAAGGGTCTTTTGCATCATTTGTTAGCTAATAACAGATGCAAATAATATTTTTTTAAAACGTGGGTAGTTTGATGACCCACCACAAATGCAATTTTGCATAGAATTCACAGAATTCTGTGCAAAATTCACAGAACCAAGAATAACAACACAATCCAACAACAACAACACAACCCAACAACACAATTATATTCACAAAACTAAATTAAACAAAATAAACAAAAAAAGTAAACATTTACATTGAGCACTTGTTCACTTAAAACTTAAAAAAATATCAACATTTACAAGCTATAACACCATAACTAAGAGTCATACAACAAATAAACTACACTTTTCTAAAATTCATACAACCAACTATACAATGCAACACAAAAATTACACTAGTTCATCAAGAACCCCCCCCCCCCAAACTCTCTAACCTCGTCTAATTCGGCTACAGTGTAGGGTGAAGTAGAATGAAACACCTGCCATACGAAAATAACATACAACATAAACTTTAATAATCTATGAAAAAGAAAATGATGATGAACACTTTATTCATTTCAAAAGTACACTAAAATAAACTTACATCGTATAACGGTATAGAACACTGAGCACGCAAAGTGACGATGAGCCATAAAAATCGCATAGTATAATATCCACACTCTACCCCCTGGTTGTTGGGGTACTCCGGGAACATCAATCCAATCCGGTCAAGTCCTAAGCTGAGCCATGTGTCGTTCCCGAAGTAACCGCCAAAACCTTTATTTAATACATATGTAAAAAACAAATCAATAAGAAATAAATTTCTTAACAAATAAATAAGAAATAAATTTCTTAACAAATAAATAATTTCATCAATAAGAAATAAATTTCTTAATACTTACTCGTGTACGAAAGTCTTCACTTTCATTGCTTATGCACTCCAGTCGCCTTGAGTAAGTTAAAGAAATACACTTTGTTTTCAAGTGCATTTCAACTAACACCCAATGTTGCATACAATTTAAAAAGTGTTAGCCATTAGCTTTACTATCAATATAAAAAAATGGAATGCATATTGGAAATGGTTTAGAAAGCATACGATTTCGAGAGATATAATGGCATAAGTATCCATGGTCGCGATTGACTAGACTCGAGTGCTCTATCCAGATACTAGAGATTTCTATAATCTACCACGTACGCCATGTTCTCTAGATATAAACTACTAGAATATATAAATTTTGCAACAAAAAATTGCAACGGACGTATTTCCATTGCATAATTTCAACGATAAATTTATTTGCAACGGATTTTTTATGCAACAAATTTATTGCAACGGAAAGTGAAAAGATGCGTTGGAATTATGGCGGAAGCTTGGCGCCATTTTTCGGGAACGTTATGCAACAGATTTTTGCAACGGGTTTTTGCTGCAGAGTATTTGCAACAACTCTTTCGTTGCAGAGTATTCGCAACCGTTTCTTGCAACAATTTTCCGTTGTAGAGTAATTGCAACATATTTTTAGAATATAGTTTCCGTTGTAATTTTTTGCAACAAATTTCTGCAACGATGTTTCCGGTGCATTTTATTTGCAATA
Organism: Cuscuta campestris; assembly: GCA_900332095.2. Taxonomy (NCBI): domain Eukaryota; kingdom Viridiplantae; phylum Streptophyta; class Magnoliopsida; order Solanales; family Convolvulaceae; genus Cuscuta; species Cuscuta campestris. The sequence goes on along the minus strand of OOIL02006740.1, from coordinate 764,242 downwards.
GATTTTGCAATGAATTACCGTTGTAAAATGTTTGCAATAGGGAGTTGCAACAGAGTGTCCGTTGCAAAGTTCTCGCTACAGTTTTTAAAGTTTTAATTAGTGCATATTGTCAACTCTTCGGAACACAAATATCGATCGTTAATAATTGAATAAACCTTATAAAAAAGGAATAACCTAACTAATTAATAGGATGTGTGGAGTTCATGTTTGTTCAACAATATTAAAAACTTCACGGCGGGGGTTCGGGGGTGGCAGCCCCCGATAACAGGATCCAAGGGGCGATAGCCCCTGGCAGGGTCCAAGGGGAAGAGCCCCTGGTGGGGTCCAAGGGGTAGAGCCCCTGGTTGGGGGAAATTTTTTTAACGTTGTTGTTTTATGAAAATTATTTAATTTTTTTATTTGGAGTCTAAAATAGAGTCCAAAATGAATTGCGTAAATATATTCAAAATAAGAGGTAACAAGAATACTTTATTTATCAAATAGTAAAAGTTATCATTTCAGAAAAGAACCTAACAAAAATTAATCCTTTCAAATAATAAAAGCAACGCTTATATTAAAAAACCTAAATAAAAGAGAAACTGACCCTCAACTAAAAATGGAAACAACACATCAAATAAACCCTAGACACTTCTCAATCGACTCTTTTCAAACCACCGCAACTCTTCATCAATCTTCTTCTCTCTGATCTAAGTGCCGGCGATTCTCACAGGCAAGCAAGTAATCAAATTAGCTCCAATCAATTCCAATCAAGGTTGAGGTGAGTAATCTAGTATTTGATCTCAAATTGTTGCCTTCGTTTTTTTGATTTTCTAGTATTTTTGTTTCTATAGATTTGTGATATGCTTGGACTTGGTTTTTGGATGCTACTTAGGCGAGGTGGAAGGGGTCTAGATGTGGAAGGGTGGGCTTGGATTGACAGCTTCATGTTGTTGGAAGGGGGCTGGGCTCGAGGGTGGGGGCTCAGCCGTGATTGGGGTTTGGGGGGCAGGGCTTCCAATGGGCTCGAGAGTGGGGG
>OOIL02006740.1:692732-730330 GCA_900332095.2 Cuscuta campestris | reverse complement strand
TGTTTAAAATAATTGAATAACTCCAAGGTGATAACCAAGATTTCTTTTGGGTGAGTGTGGCTAGTCTCTGTATTTGCTTCTTATTATGATTAAGGTTCTGTGTTTGGGTTTTATTCTTCCCACTTATACTTATTTTCTTTCTTTTAAAATAAATTTCTACTCTTCTTTAAAAAAAATAATTGATTAACGCCTTTTATCAAAATGTATACACTCTTGTGTGTGTGTGTGTGTGTGTGTCATTTTAGCTGGCATAAGGATGAATAATTTTTTGGAACACCGTGAATGGATGTATAACCAATACGATATGAACGGGCTTCTTCAGAAGGATTGGGTACTCCAAATTGGAAAATGGGTGGAGCACTGTGAGTCACACCCAAACGTCGACAAAGTTGGAGGTGTTATGCGTTGTCCGTGCAAAAAATGTAAGAACACTAAATACTTGAAATCAGAAGACATAACAGAGCATATTTTCCGACGTGGATTTATTGATAATTACTACGAATAGGTTTGCCATGGAGAGAAACATGGAGGTTACATCACCCATCAACGACATAAAGTTGCACGTACACAAATTGCTGATGAAGATCAAAACCATCTCAATAGACAAAGAATATGTGGAGATGGTACATGATGCCGCTAGACCTACTCTTCGTGTTTTTTTATGAGGAACCGAATGCTGAAGATAAAAGGTTTTTTAAAATGTTAAAAGCGGCGGACAATGATTTATGGGAGGGTTGTACCAAGATGTCTTAGTTGTCTACAGTGGCAAGATTACTAAACATCAAAGCCGATCATCACTTGTCTGAAAGATGCCTTGATACAATATGCCAACTTTTCAATGATACTCTCCCTGAAGACAATTCGATGGTGAAAAGCTTTTAGAAGACCAAACAGCCAATTGAAGGTTTGGGTCTCCCTGTGCAAAAGATACATTATTGCATTATGGGTTGTATATATGTTGTACTGGGGAGAGGATGAAGGTCGTACCATGTGCAAAGTTTGTTACAAGCCTAGGTTTAAGGACGAGAAATCAAAGGTCCCGCATAGACAAATGTTTTATTTTCCTTTGATACCCAGGTAGAAGAGATTATAAATGTCGAAACGCACAGCAAAACATATGAGGTGGCATGCTGACTATGTCCATGATAATGTTGGTGAAATGTGTCATCCTTGTGATTCAGAGGCATGGAAGACTTTTGACAAAAGAAATCGTGAATTCGCTTCAGAAGTGCATAATGTGCGACTTGGTTTGTGCACAGATGGTTTTCAACTGTTTGGTCAGTTTGGTGCTTCATATTCCTCTTGGCCAGTAATGGTGACTGCATATAATCTTCCTCCGAATATGTGTATGAAAGACGAGCACATTTTTTATCCATGGTTGTTCCCGGGAAATCAAATCCAAAACAAAAGATTGATTTCTTTTTGCAGCCCTTAATTACAGAATTGAAGAGTCTTTGGGTGGGGGTGTTGACACTTATGATGTCTCATTGAAACAGAACCTTCAAATGCATGCTTCTTTGTTATGGACCATAGGTGATTTCCTCGCATACGATATGATGTCTGGTTGGAGTACGACGGGTAAAACGGCATGCCCAGTTTGTATGCATCAATTAAAGTGTTTTAGGCTATAACATGGTGGGAAACAGTCTTAGTTTGACTTGCACAGAAGATTTCTTCTACATGATCACCCATATAGGAGAGATAAGAAAAAATTCAAAAAGAATCGGGTGGAAACATCACAACCACCCATTCTTAGAACAGGTGAAGAATGTTTTGGAAGAAATCGAATCATTAGGACTGAAAAGAATTATAGACATTCATGCTGAGGACGTGAAAGCTGATATTTGCAAGTCCAAAGGTTGTGGATGGAGGAAGAAGAGCATTTTTTGGGACTTACCATACTGGAAAACGAATGTGGTCCACCATAATCTCGATGTCATGCACATTGAGAAATTTTTTTGATAACATTTTCAACACCGTTATGGATGTTCAAGGCAAGTCAAAAGACAATGCAAAAGCACGAGAGGACATCAGGTTATACTGCTCTCGGAAAGAGCTAGAGTTTGATACACAAACAAGAAAGTATCCGAAAGCATCATACACCTTGGATAACTCCCAACGCAAGATTTTTCTAGATTGGGTTAGAGATTTGCAATTTCCTAATGGGTACATGTCGAATCTTGCACGAGCCATCAATCTTACGAAATTAAGACTTTTCGGTCTTAAAAGTCATGATTGCCATGTCATTATGCAAAGACTCCGACCTATTGGGTTTCGAGAATTTCTATCCAAAAATGTGTGGGAGGCAATAACAGACATCAGTAACTTCTTCAAGTCCCTTACTACAAAAACTATTACTGTTGATGAAATGAAGAAGTTGTGGATGAATATACATGTTATTCTCTGCAAACTAAAAACTATATTCCCACTTGGGGTTTTTAATAGCATAAAGCACCTACCCATTCATTTACCTTTTGAGGCTAGAGTCGCTGGACCAGTGCAGTATAGATGGATGTATCCATTTGAACGGTATGTATTATAATCATATTTCTTACAGCGCTCAATGTATTATACATCTTACGCTATATGTATATGTATTTATTATAGCTATTTAAACCGGCTGAAGAAAATGGTAAAAAAAGGCAAGGCTTGAAGGGTCTATTTCCAATCCATACCTCGTTCGAGAAGATTCATACTTCTGTTCTCATTATTTCGAAGAACACGTATATTCTAAGAACACATAACGTTCACCAGAATGATGAGGGAGATTGTGCAATGAATGATCCATAGTTTTTTTCCATATTTCTACATGCAACACGCCTACAAGGCAAAGGTAAGAAGAGGTGGTTGACACAGGAAGAGATGAAGGCTGGTCACTCTTATATACTGTTGAACTGCCCTGAAATTGAACCGTTTGTGGAGTACGTACTCATATTATGTTATATTACCTCCAATAGTTTTATCTAATCGTGGAATGTCACATTGACTAATTCAATTCGTTGTAGGAAATGTGCTGAAGAATTGAAATTGAGCAATCCTTCAATGTCAGATGAGAATTTATTCCAACATATTAATGACAATTTTCCATCGTGGTTAGCTAAGCATGTAAGCCATTTTTTACAAGGCACAAATCCTTTGAATTTTTGCGATATACACCAGCTTATGCTTTCTGATATTTTAATTTATTGGTTCAAACTTATACGGAGATCGAGCGTGTAGTTCAAGATATGGTAGGTGATGAAGCTGGGTATAGCGGTAAGTCAATAAAATTAACTAAGACTAACTCGGGTCGTTTCACAAGGATTGGCAAAAGGAAGTATTTGTTAATTATCTTAATATTTTACTTCAAACAATTAATTTAGAGCAATCAAGTTCAAAGCAATAGCAGTAATATGATTAATCCAAACAATAATTAGAAACATGTATGAATCGAACAAGTATATGGGCTAAGATAATAATTTTAGATTAAATTAACTTCTTAATTAATTTGATTTTATATCATTAACTTATCCATTTTTCAGGCCTCATTAATGTGTCTAAATATGGTTGGCTGGATTATTTTTCTTAACTCATAGACAAGCTAGATAAATAATCTCCAAAGATTAATTAATAAATTGGCCAGATCTATTAATTAGTGAATCTCATTTTAGACCATTGAATCAAATTAATCAAGTTACTAACTTAATTTTAACTATTAATCATTAGCCCATACCCTTAATTCAATTCATACCTAAGTATAAATTTAGCCACTAAAAGCCATTAGTTCACAATTCAAACTAAGTATAAAAGATAATTTATTAATAAAAGAAAAGTTTACAAGAAAGCTTACAGATCTTGAAGAACTGAATACAAGGCTCACAAATCTTGAAATCAACACTCTAAGCTTTTCTAGAAGGACTCTCAAACTCAAATAAGGTGAAAAGTGGAATTCTTGGAGTGATGGGGAAGGAAATGGCCGAATGGGGTATTTATACCCGAGCAGTCATCACAGGCGGGCAGAGGCCTGTCTGCCCGCCACCGCCAACAAGGGAAGCTTCTGGATCACCGATGTTTCGAGAATCAACGACAGGCGGTCACGCAGGCGGGCGCCTGCTAGCCCGCCGGAGCCAATTTTCCCCGCCTGCGCGTGTGTTCGCCGCCGAAACCAGCTTTCGCCGTTTGCTGATGCTTGGCAGGCGGTCTGGTAGGCGGCCGCCTGCCTGGTCGCCTGTCGACACTCGGCTTCTTATCACTTGTTTTGCTTCAATTTTGAGTCTGAACACTTTTCTCTCTTTCTCCAACTTCCAATTCCATTCCAGAATGAAAATATTACTAATTTCTTGTTGAAATCAAACAATATTTATTTTTCTTGGCCCATTCAATTTTACTACTCAAAAATATAGATATATGACTTTTAATCGAAAATTATTTCTTATTAAGATGAAAAATTATAAAAAATATGTTAAATGCGAGGATAAAATTATATATAAAACGACTTTATCAGTAGGGGTCCATTACCTCTTGTAAATACCTATCCCATATGTTTTGTTAATGGGTATCGATTCCACACTGCAAAGCATGGATCAAAGAAAGCAACATATAATAGTGGTGTTTCCATTTCTGGCAGGTATGGGGATTACTATGGTGTAGTAGAGGAAATTTTAGAAGTTGAATATCCTTCTTTACCCTTGAAACGATGTGTACTATTCAAGTGTCGATGGTTTGATCCAACTCCTAAGCGAGGTACCAGGATCCATGAGAGGTACAACATTGTTGAAGTATCAACAAGGGGAACTTTCAATGTGTATGAACTATTTATTCTAGCGTCACAGGCAGCTCAGGTTGCTTACTTGGATTTTCCAACCGCAAGTAGAAAAAAGAATGATTGGATGACAGTTAGCAAAGTTTCATCTCGTGCCTGGGTTGAGAAGGATATGAGTGCCACAATACATGTCATGGATGATGCATTTCAAGAAACTTTGCAAACTATGACAACATTAGTAGAAGACGTTGATATGGATGAAATAGTTTTGTCAAGGGGAGGACATGCTATGTTTACAGGTGGAGACGATTTGATGGAAGAGAGTGAGGATGAAGATGACCCTGAGCTTTCCTAAGATGAAGCAAAAGACGGGTTGTGATTATCTGAATCATCTTCAGAGGAAGACAATGACAAAACAATCTAATATCTTTTTTGGGGTATCAACTAGAATGACTTAATACAATTAAATTTCAATTACATTAATTATGAAATATTTATAAATTTGTTGTATTTTCCTACAACTATCAAGGTGTAATTGACCTTTTTAATTATTATATGTAGATGGCCATTGAGCAGGTTGCACTTAAGTTGCAAGAAGACACATCCAACCCACAAACTCCGACCACCAGTACCATTCCTCTAAACTTTTCCTCTATTCATCTTGACCAACTTACCCCTACTTCTACAAATCCACAAACGTCATCCACACATATTTCACAATCTTCTGAGCAGCTTATAAAGCCTGTCAATCAGAATACTTCTGGTGTGTAAACATATTTTAGATTAATGTAATTTTTATTAGAAATAATGCAAATATTCCTTTATTTGATGATTATTAATTGCTATATTATAGCATCAAGATCATCTACCAAAAGAACTGATGAGAGTGCTAGAGGATCGGATTTTGTCAGAGGTCCATCAAATGAGGGGTCGTACGATGTTTATGTTGCTGGTGGCGAGAAAGTATTTGTGTTATGTATGTTATACTTAGATCATTTGTTTTTTAAACTTAATTGATTATTTATTTTAAAAATTATGGTCTAGGATTGTGCTTATTACAGGGAATGCCTCGAGTGTTATCGCAAAGTCTTTTCATTTACGACTCGATCCAGAGGGGAGCATGTGGTCTTGGGTATCGAATGAGACATTGAGCTTTCACTTGGAAGAGTTCAAGGTATTTCTCCTACACTATGATTCACAAGAATGAATATAACTCTCAATATATGTGTAAACAACATCATGACTCTTTTGAGTGTCAAATTTTTGTAGAAGCATTGTAGGTGGCCCGGTGGGCTATTAGAGGATGCATTCTATAATGAATGGCTTGATAGGGTAGCAGAGCGATATAGGAACATGACGTCCAACATTAGAACGGGGCGCGTGTTGGCCTTGAATGTCGTACCCCGTAAACGTTTTGATGTGCCAAATAAGTCTTCCAATGCTACTAACATCATTTACAGATTAAACCAAACGCCAAACCTCTATTAGCTTGTTTAGCATCACCGAGATGTACTCCTACAAGCTTAGAAATATTTTTGTAAAGGTAATGATATATTTTAATGACTTACTTATGCCCTTTCACTCAAAAATTATTTCTAAAATATCAAATATATTCTTAGTTGGGGTTATTTTGAAAACGGAACACAAAAAACGAGTTTTGGAAAAATCTCACAGGTATAACGGTACGTGGCTACCGTGTACACGGCACCAGGATACCGCCTGTAGCCAAGTGAACGTACCGTTGTACGTTTCACTTGGGTGGTCACGGTACCCCCCTACCGTGGTAACGGTACATGGGTATCGTTGGTAGGCTTGGAACGATTGGCCAAGCCGTTAGCCGAATCCATTTTTTGGCTTATACGGTACCCCCTAGTGGTAGGCTGTACCGTGGTCACGGTACCTAGGTACCGGACTGTACTGACCCTACCGTGAAGGGTACCGTATCCGTTGTTAACACTGTAGCTAATTGCCAATTTAAATTCAATTCACCCCAAATCACTTCCTAATGGCATTTAACATTAAAAAGTCATATTTTAACCTTCCAAACTCCTATATAAACCCCCTCTAAGTCTCATTTTATACACAACAACTTCCTACTTAAATCTAAAGCCTCTTTCTCTATTCTTGAGTGTTTCTTAAAGCTTTGTTCTTATTATTCTCACTCTTTTGAGTATAAAGATTTCATTATTTTTATACACTCACACACAATGGCATTTGTGATTTATTATTTTATATCTTGCCTATAGGCTTTTGTTGTTGTTGATTTAATCTTTTGTTCTTCTCCTACCCAATTCATATTTGTTATCATTTTGGTAGAGAAGCAACATCAATCTTTTATTGATTTGTAAAAGGTGTGGATAGCCTTTAAATCCTCATTGTAAGGTTGAAGATAGCCTTAAAATCTTCGGTTGTAAACGGTTGAGATAGCCGTAGTAAAATCTCATTTGCTTATTGGCAAGGGTTGTTTGCCAAACCTCGTTTGAGTCTTCTTAGTGAAGCCAAACAAGTTAGTGGAGGTTAAATCCTTGAAGAGGAGCCTCGAGGTACTGGAGTATGGAGTTCCCAAACCAGTATAAAATCGCTTGTGTCGCACTTTTATCTTTTATACTTTTCTTGCTCCTTTTCCGCTATTACTTTGCGCATAAGTTTTTGTTTTTTACGAAAAACTTTCAAACACCCTATTTCACCCCCCTCTTAGGGTGTAAACCGACTTTCAATAGGTATCGGAGCAGGAAGTTTAATCCTTTCAAACTTATCTTTTAATTTTTCTTACGACACATGGATTCAATGAACTCCCAAAGCATTACCATGCCACCATTCTTCAATGGGGATAACTACGGCTATTGTAAAATGCGAATGGAAAATTTCATTCAATCCATTGACTATGATTTATGGATAGTCACTACTCATGGTCCGTTTGTTCCTATGACAACTATAGGTGAACACCAATGGATAAACTCACAACCGATGACAAGAAAAAACTCTCCTTGAATGCCAAAGCATTAAACGTATTGTTTTGTGCCTTGGGTCAAGATGAGTTTGCTAGGGTGAGCTCTTGCAAATCTGCAAAGGAAGCATGGAAGCTCCTAGAAGCCACCCATGAAGGAGACAAAGACACCAAACCTACCAAGATAGCTTTAGGAACATCCGAGTATGAAAACTTCAAAATGAAGGCCGGAGAATCCGTTCAAGATATGAACAAACGATTCAACCACATTGTCAACAATTTGAGTAAGTTAAATAAAATTTATCCTACTAGTGAGATTAACACCAAGATTATATTCTCCCTTCCTAGAGAGTGGCATAGTCTTGTTGTGAATTTGTTGCCCAAATGTGCAGATGTTGAAACCTCCACCATTTGGAGCAGCCTATACTCTCACGAGCTTCTTTTAAAGAAAATGAAGGAAGAAGAACAGGTTCCTATCATCAAGAAGACCATGGAACTCAAAATTGATGACCATCCGGAGAGCGAAGGAGAAAGTGATGAGGAACTTGCCATGTTTAAGAGATACAAAAAGTTTATGAAATAGAACAAGGGCGAATCCTCAAAGAGATTTCCACCAAAGAAAGGTAAATCTAATCAAATAACTTGTTATGAATGTGGAAATGTAGGACACATCAAACCGGAGTGCCCAAAGCTCAAAAAGAAGGAAGAGCTTAAAAAGGGGAAGAAGAAGGTATTGAAGGTCACTTGGGATGATTTAAACTCGGATGAAAGTGATAGTGACCAAAGCCAAGAAGAAAACGTGAATGCTTGCTTCATGGCTTCAAACGATGAGGAAGAGGTTAGTTCCCAAAACTTATTTACTTCTTTTGAAAGTCAAATTACTTTTGATGAGTTAAGGCAAGCATTTGATGAATGCCAAGAGGACCTTTTTCGAACCATTAGGGAGAAAAAGGAACTCAAAGTGGCTCTTGAAACTTCTCGAGATGAAAACAAAATTTAAAACTTAATCTTGAGAAGCTTCAAAACCAAAATGAAGAATTTCAAAAGAAAATTCAAATTTTGATTAAAGAAAAAGACAAGGCCAAGCGAGGGGCTTTGGAAATGTTTTACAATAGCTATAACTTAACAAAAGAATGGAAAAACCAACCAAAGCTGACGAAAGAAGGTATTGGTTATGGTGAAACCACAAATTTGATGAGCATGGCTACAAATCATTTTAATACCTCAAAAACTAACCCATCAAACCAAGCCTCAACTTCTATATCAAAAGTAAAGGCTTGCCACTACTGCATGAAAGCTAACCATATTGTGACAAAGTGGCCAAACAAATGGTTAGTTGAAATGCGTAGATTAAAATGGGTCAAGAAGGGTTCTAACCGGTCAGAATCCAAGAATATTGGATATCAAAAGAAACCCTTTTTGAAGGAAAATAAAAGAAATGATGGTGGATACTATTTCTTTTATTATGACGAAAAAAAAGTCCATATACCACTTCCGGAACCAACCAAGACGAAACCCATATATCGACATAGGGTATTCGTCGATTGGAACCCCAAAGCTAAGTCAAAAGTAAATTCCTTTTTGACTAGGTGAAAAATATCACTTGGGTTGTGGATAGTGGATGTTCGAGGCACATGACCGGAATAAGAGGATGGTTCACACACCTCAAGGAGAAAAGTCATGGACACGTGACCCTTGGAGACAAATCCCTGAAGAAAGTCATCGGTAAAGGTACGATAGGTATTTCAAGTGATTTTTCAATAAATGATGTTTATCTTGTTGATGGCCTAAAGTTTAATTTAATTAGCATAAGCCAACTTTGTGACAATGGCCACAAAATTGAGTTTAATGCAAATTCCTACGTTTTATATGGCCAAAATAAAGATGAAATCATTTTTGAGGCTAAAAGAGATGGAAACTTATACAAGTTCAATTCCAATGACTTGAGCAACTCAAAAATCATTTGTCTTACTACTTCACTTGAATTTTCAACATTATGGCATCGTAGACTAGGACATGCTAGTTATGACCTTTTGAGAAAACTTTACTCAAAAGAACTTGTTGTTGGGCTACCAAAAATGAGCATACCTTCTTCTCATTTTTGTGATGCATGCTCCCTTGGAAAACAACATAAAGTATCATTTAAACCCATAAAAATGGTTTTGACGTCAAGGCCACTTGAACTATTACATATGGATTTATTTGGGCCAGTAGACGTCCAAAGCTTAGGTGGAGCTAGTTTTACATTTGTCATTGTAGATGACTTTTCTCGTTATACTTGGACTATATTACTTGCCAATAAAGATGATGTGTTTAATGTGTTTGTTAAGTTGTGCAAGATAATTCAAAATGAGAAAGGTTATGAAATAACCTCTATTAAAAGTGATAGAGGAGGAGAATACCGGAATGGTTATGAAACAACTTTTCGGCTCCTAGAACACCTCAACAAAATGGAGTCGTTGAAAGGAAAAATAGGACGTTGCAAGAAATGTCAAGGACCATGTTGAATGAACACAACTTACCTCAATATTTTTGGGGAGAAGTGGTCAACATGGCATGCTACGTTCCTAACCGGGTATTACTTAGACCTATTATTAAAAAGACTCCCTATGAACTTTGGAAAGGTAGAAAACCAAACATTGTCTATTTCAAAGTCTTTGGGTGTAAATGCTATATTTTGAATACCAAGGATCATTTAGGTAAATCTTAGCCTAAATCAAATGAAGGAATTTTTCTTGGTTATTCAACAAATAGTAGAGCCTATTGGGTACATAATAAATCAAATCATAAAGTAGAAGAATCTATGCATGTGAAATTTGATGAAAGCGATCCCTTTGGGTCGAGTAAGGTAATTGCAGGTTCAAATGAAGAAGAAGAAGAAGAAATAATGGAAATTCCTACGCAAGAAGAAGAAAATGCAAAGAAGGAACTACCGAAGGCATACAAACACTTGAAGAATCATCCAAGAGACAATATCATTGGAGATATTGAAAAGGGAGTTAGAACTATGAACAATTACAATCTTTGTGCACACTATGCGTCCGTTAGTCAATTTGAACCTAAGAACGTAGAAGATGCACTAAAAGATAGTGATTGGATTATATCCATGCAACTAGAGCTTGAGCAATTTGAACGCAACAAGGTTTGGGAACTAGTCGAAAGACCGGATAACCGACCCGTTGTGGGCACTAAATGGGTCTTTAGAAACAAGCTTGATGAAAATGGTGTTATTATCACCAATAAGAGTCAACTTGTTGCTAAAGGCTATAACCAAGTTGAAGGACTTGACTATGATGAAACTTTTGCTCCGGTTGCTAGGCTTGAATCTATTCGGATGTTATTAGCTTTTGCATGTGCTCTTAATTTCAAACTTTTTCAAATGGATGTAAAAAGTGTTTTTTCAAATGGGTGGTTGAAAGAAGACGTTTATGTTGAACAACCTCCCGGTTTTGAAAATCCTGATTTTCCAAATCATGTTTTTAAACTTCATAAGGCCCTTTATGGACTCAAACAAGCTCCTAGAGCTTGGTATGAGCGGCTTACCGAACATCTCATCTCACATGGATTTGCAAAAGGAAAGATCGATTCCACACTTTTTGTCAAAACAAAAGGAAAAGATCTCATAATTGTGCAAATTTATGTTGATGATATTATTTTTGGGTCAACTAATGAAGCCTTATGTAATGAATTTTCAGGAATTATGACAAGCAAATTTGAAATGAGTATGATGGGTGAGTTGAACTTCTTCCTTGGACTTCAAATCAAGCAACTNCAAAGAATTGGTCAAGAAGTTCAACCTTGAAGACTCAAAGACACACCTGACTCCAATGAGCACATCCTTAAAGCTTGACAACGACGAAAGCGGAAAACCCGTAAATGAAAAGGTATATCAAGGTATGATTGGTAGTTTACATTATTTAACTGCATCTAGACCCGACATCATGTTTTCCGTTTGCCTTTGTGCTCGTTTCCAATCATCACCTAAAGAATCACATCTAAATGCCGTCAAGCGAATAATTCGTTATGTCAAGGGAACGACCAATATGGGTTTATGGTATCCTAAGAATACGAATTTAAGCTTGATAGGTTTTAGTGATGCCGACTTTGGAGGGTGTCGTATTGATCAGAAAAGCACAAGTGGCACATGTCAATTCATAGGTCATGCACTAGTGTCTTGGTCATCTAAGAAACAACACTCCATCCCTATCCACCGCCTAAGCAGAGTATGTGGCTATGGGTAGTTGTGTTGCTCAAATTTTATGGATGATGCAAACACTTAGTGACTTTAACTTAAAATTTTCAAAAGTGACTATCTTTTGTGACAAATCAAGTGCAATAAATATTTCCAAAAATCTCATGTTGCATTCTAGGACTAAACATATAGAAATAAGACATCATTTCATATGTTATCATATTGCAAAGGGAGATATTCAAATTGAATATGTCAATACACTTGAACAACTTGCTGACATTTTTACAAAACCCTTAGATGAAAAACAATTTTTACATATTTTTCGGGAAATGGGAATGCTTGAATTAAAGTACTCCGTAAAATTTAAGGTTCCTATTACCCCATTACAAAATAAAAATAAATTGATCAAGTCGAAATGCTCAAAACACGCGTCTAGAGGTCGATACAAGAACTTGAGGATGAGCCACGGTACCCTTGGCGGTACACAATACCGCCCTCACGGTAGGGCATACCGTCATAACGTACCCACGTGTCGTTTGGACACAGATACTGCCAGAGGAGAATGAGTTTTAGACCCTTCACGGTAGCTAGTAACGGTAGCCTATGTCGTTTATACGGTACCAAGGTACCGACCGTCTCTTCGGGTCAACCTTATTAAAATCCTAGTTTTCACCCAACACTCTCACTTACGTTTCTGCAACTCCCAGCGGTCTCTCTCTCCCGTACGTTGGTTTCTCCATTAACCAAGGTAATTCTTCATCCAAACTCCTAAATTTCTTCATATACTCTATTCAATTCATCACATTTAGTATCAATTTCACTTTTTCGCCCAAAATCCTTCTGTTCTCAATTTTCTCTCAAAAATGAGCGAAATTGTTTCCGACGTTCAAGTCGTTACACTACGCTCCTAAAATTTGTCTCAAATAATTAGAGATCAATGGCGAGTTAACTTCGTAAAAATAGATTAATTTTAAACATTGTGTAAAAGTTATCGATGATTGGTTCAATAAAAATATGCATGTACATGCATCAACCAGACTCTTCTATTTTAGCAGGTCAATTTTGAAAATAATTTCTCATCCACCCTTTTACCATTTTTGGCGTATAATATATCAAAATATTTATTTATCTCCTTTTAGAGAACACGTATCCATTAATTAATGGTTAAAATTGTTAGTAGACTTATTGACAATTATGTCCAAAATTGGTATATTTAATGCCTATGAAAATCCCAAAAATTCCAAGAGTTCCCTACAGGAATGAAAATTTGATTTGGGGATCGACAACATCCGACGGTTAGAAACCTACATAGAACAGGTAAGTGTCTCCACTTTTGAACTTGCCATTTGTAAGATATACCTTCTTTACTGGTTGTTCAGTAGAACGCAATATCTTTTAACTGTACTACCATTTGTTTACATCAATAAAACACAACTATGACAACAAACACCAACATCAACTGGTAAGTCTATCTTGCATATTACCACCAACAACCCTAGGTGTATATAATTTGGTGTACACATAACATTTCCTATCCTTATATCAAACTACTTTTATTCTTTACTCCACCCATAACATTTCCATTCTTCAAAGAAAAAAAACACAAAACTTTAATCCCCTCTTACATATCACATTTAAAACCTAAACTCACCTTTCAATATACATATTTAAGTAATTTCAAATAAATTTTCAGCTTTACAAAAAAAAATATTCATTATGTCACTCTATTTTTGAAAAAAAATTACAAAAAACAAAACTACGCAAACATGTCTACACATAAGTATAATAAACTTAAAATCATGCAACCCCTAACATTACTACGTTTTGCAGATAATGGATGATGACAAGCAACAACTTTGCATGTCTTACAAATCAATCCTTTTCCACATCCTAAGACAATTACATCTACAAAAGGCACATTACTACACCACACAAGAGATCACAATGAAAAATGGAATAATAATTTCGATTATAGGCAGCAATGAGACGAAAAACGGTGCAGAACAATATAAAGCTAAACAAGTAATAGTCCTTTCAGAGATGCATTTGGATATACAATAACCAGACTCGATTTGTAGACAATAACTACAATTACACTCCAACAATTGTTTCCACAAATAATCTTTACCCATTATCATTATAATCTCTCTTCATTCCATATTAAGCATTAAAAAAAAATTAGCGTCTACCTATCTCTCTATGTATGTATTCAATGTTTTAATTTCATTACAAAATTCATAAAATTAACCCATAGAAAACACTTCTAACAAAATACACAAACCTAAACATACAATGCTAGAACGAACATCTAAAATCATGACAAAAAATTAACTCTTCAACCAGCAACGTCAAATTGCAAACCCTCAAGGTACAATAATATCACTCTTCACATTCCACAAAACAAAAAGATACAATGTAGTGTTCCAAAATTTTACATAACCAAAACATACACAACCCTTTAACACATGTCCAAGCGTAGCACTGAAGAAAATCAAATCATAAACCAAACCCTCCATTTCCAATAATCATCTCAATAACATTATGACACCGAGCCCTAAAAACAAGCCTGTGCGTAGCACGAGGTAAAAACCTAGTTGTATTTAAATACTACGTACAAAACTCTACAAAATAACAGATGATAAGAATATTTTATTTTATAAAATGATCAATAAAAACATGCAAATAAATAAGAGTTATCGAGAGACCGTAATCGTAAATAAGAAAAAAAAAATTACGACGGAGGGAGTAGTTCTCAATCCGAACTCGAAGTAACCCGAATCTCAAGTGATAGAATCCAAAACGGACGTACCCATCCATTTTCCAGCTCTAATGATTACCTCCGGTAGAATTCGTTTTGCATCATAGCAATAACACATGACCTTGAATACTTAAATCAAGACCACTAATCTGGCGGGATTTCTATTATAGAAAGGGATGGTTTGGGTTTCTTATGGTCGGTTCAATATGAAATTCCTCCAAGTTCATTTGAATTCCTTTTTGCTCAGATCTCTGCATTGATCGTTAACAATTTCACTCTTATAAGGTCAGTAGTATAAATTTGAAGCTCTCTTTCGTTATCTATATATCCTCTCTTCTCGCTCGGACGACTTAGCATTGCAGATTGCCCTCATAGGGTTTCTATTTTTTAATACTTGCGTGGTTTCTAGGGTTTCTCGTACGCCGGTTATGAATCCGAAATACAATGATCCGATGCCGGTTATGGATCCGCAATACATTGACGTCTCAGAGCTGGACAAATTTGTCAATCGTATCTATGAAACTGGATATAATTCCGAGGCGATCTTTGAGTCATTGAAATGATTAATCCACTGCTTTGTATACTTTTCCATAATGTTTATTTGGGAAATGAAATGTTTATTTGGGATTTGAACTTTTTTTGTTTTTTTGTGATTTAGCAGATGGCTAATGCACATAATGTTTTGTGTGATCTACAAACTAATCCAATCATGTGGACTCGAGTTGATAAAATCCTATTCAACACAAAGAACTTGAATACCAAATTGTTTGCTTTACAAGTCAGTTTCAAAATACATGGTAATGTATACATGCATGCATAACTATTTAAGCAAATTTTATTCTTATGATATGTGCATTCTCTTGTCTTGATTTTATCAATTGAACTTAAAATTGTTAAAATTTTGCACACACATACATATGTACATATTCATGTGTGTTTTTATGTGTGTGCGTGGGTATGAACATGCTATTTATTCTTAATGAAAGCTTCGAGTAGCTATAATGAGAGTTCAATGACATGGAAATTCAACTATCAGTTTCTGTTTCTACTATTCTATTAAATTCATCAACTGTCAATAAGATTATCACAACTACTAGATAATGCAATAGAGTAGACAACACTATAATGGTGTGGATGGGCTGAGGCATATGATTAACAACTCAAGGTCAACCACATAATCATTTGGGTCAACTTCAGAGGAAAAGCTTTGGCCATACACTGGGTTGTTGGTGATGCTTGCGAGCTTGGCAATCCTCTCTTGTTCCCGTTTAAATGTTAGCCTCATTACAAGGGTATTCAAACTAAAATTATATAAAGTAACCCTAGTATATACGTATGTGTTCGAATTATCTATAAAAATATTATCTTTCCTAATCTATATACGTCCTCTGTTCATACTCACGCACACACATAAAAACACATATGTATGTGTGTGCAAAATTTTAACAATTTTAAGTTCAATCGATTAAATCAAGACAAGAGAATGCACATATAATAAGAATAAAATTTGCTTAAATAGTTATGCATGCATGTATACGTTACCATGTATTTTGAAACTGACTTGTAAAGCAAACAATTTGGTATTTAAGTTCTTTGTGTTCAATAGGATTTTATAGGATTTTATCAACTCGAGTCCACATGATTGGATTAGTTTGTAGATCACACAAAACATTATGTGCATTAGCCATCTCCAAAATCACATAAAAACAAAAAGAATTCAAATCCCAAATAAACATTTCATTTCCCAAATAAACATTATGGAAAAGTATACAAAACAGTGGAAAAATCATTTCAATGACTCAAAGATCACCTCGGAATTAGATCCAGTTCCATAAACACGATTGACAAGTTTGTCCAACTCTAGGACGTCAATGTATTGCGGATCCATAACCGGCGTCGGATCATTGTATTCCGGATTCATAACTGGCGTCCGAGAAACCACACGAGTATTAAAAAATACAAACCCTATGAGGGCAATCAGCAATGCTAAGTCGTCTGAGCGAGAAGAGAGGATATATAGATAACGAAAGAGAACTTCAAATTTATACTACTGACCTTATAGGAGAGAAAATTGTTAACGATCAATGTAGAGATCTGAGCTTCGAGGAATTCAGATGAACTTGAAGGAATTTCATATTGAACCAACCGTAAGAAACCCAACTCCTCCTTTTCTATAACAGAAACCGCCAGATTAGTGGTCTTGATTTAAGTATTCAAGGTCATGTGTTATTGCTATGATGCAAAACTAATTCTACCGGAGGTAATCATTAGAGCTGGCAAATGGATTGGCACGTCCATTTTGGATTAGATCACTTGAGATTCGGGTTACTTCGAGTTCGGATTGAGAACTACTCCCTCCGTCCTAAAAAGTTTTTCTTATTTAAAATTATGGTCTCTTGATTACTCTTATTTATTTACATGTTTTCGTTGATCATTTTATAAAATAAAATATTTTTATCACCTCTTATTTTGTAGAGGTTTGGATGTAGTTTTTAAATATAACTACTTTTCTACCCCGTGCTACACACGGGCTTGTTATTAGGATTCGGTGTCATTATGTTATTGAGATGATTCTTGGAAATGGAGATTTTGGTTTATGATTTGATTTTTTTCAGTGCTACGCTTGGACATGTGTTAAAGGGTTGTATATGTTTTGGTTATGTAAGATTTTGGAATACTACATTGTATCCTTTTGTTTTGTGGAATGTGAAGAGTGATATTATTGTACCTTGAGGGTTTGCAATTTGATGCTGCTGGTTGAAGAGTTAATTTTTTGTCATGATTTTAGATGTTCGTTCTGGCATTGTATGTTTAGGTTTGTGTATTTTGTTAGATGTTTTTTCTATGGGTTAATATTATGAATTTTGTAATGAAAATAAAAAATTGAATAGATACATAGAGAGATAGGTAGATGCTAAATTTTTTTTAATGCTTAATATGGAATGAAGAGAGATTATAATGATAATGGGTAAATATTATTTGTGGAAGCAATTGTTGGAGTGTAATTGTAGTTATTGTCTACAAATTGAGTCCGGTTATTGTATATCCAAATGCATCTCTGAAAAGGACTATTGCTTGTTTAGCTGCATCTTGTTCTGCACCGTTTTTCATCTCATTGCTGCCTATAATCGAGATAATTATTCCATCTTTCATTGTGATCTCTTATGTGGTGTAGTAATGCTGATTTCTCTCTTTGGTTTCATGGGTGTAATGCGCCTTTTGTAGATGTAATTGTTTTAGGATGTGGAAAAGGATTGATTTATAAGAGATGTGAAGTTGTTGCTTGTCATCATCCATTATCTGCAAAACGTAGTGATGTTAGGGGTTGCATGATTTTAAGTTTATTATACTTATGTGTAGACATGTTTGCATAGTTTTGTTTTTTGCAAAATTTTTGTTTTTTACAAAAATAGAGTGACATAATGAATATTTTTTTTGTAAAGCTGAGAATTTATTTGAAATTACTTAAATATGTACATTGAAGGGAGAGTTTAGGTTTTAAATGTGATATGTAAGAGGGGATTAAAGTTTTGTGTTTTTTTCTTTGAAGAATGGAAATGTTATGGGTGGAGTAAAGAATAAAAGTAGTTTGATACTCCCTCCGTCCATATTTAAAGTTCCCACTTTGACTCGGCACAGAATTTAATAAAAGATGAAATTTACCTTGACTTTCCAATTATATCCCTCCCACTTTCCCCAACCATCCTCACCCACTTCCTCCAGGCGTTTTCAATTCTGCTTTACCGTCCCTTCATCTTCCATTTCTTCCACTTTCCCTACCTAGCAAGATTGTTCCTTTCATCTTCCGTATCTTCCATCGTGGCCACCTCGATACATCTTTATATCTTCATCGCCACTCTCCCTGTCAAGCAACTCAATCCCCAGATCTTCATCGGTATCAGATCTTCACTACTGAGATCTTGGAGAAGGTAAGATCTTCACTGCTCAAATCTCCTTTTGATCGTCGGATCGAGAGAAAACGAGTTGAGAATAGAAAGAAGATGAAGAAAATGAAGAATTTGATAATTGTACGCTAGTGATGGGCAGGAAGAAGGGCAAGAAGAAATGAAGAAAGAGAAGAAGAATTGAAGGAAATGGAGAAATGAAGAGCAAGAAAATGAAGAAAAAGAACCGGAGAAGCAAAAGGGGTTGGGTAGAGAATAAGTTGAAGAGACCGAAGAAGAAAGAAAAGGGGTTGGGTAGGGAAGTTGAAGAAGAAATGAGAATAAGGAAAAAAAGGTGGGGGATGTGTGGTGGTAAATCGGCAGGAGAGGAAAAGATTTGAGAGAGATTAAAGGGTATGTTAGACATTTTACTTTTAAAAATTTGCCAAATAAGGAAATGGGAACATTTTTTATGGACGGACCAAAAAGGAAAGTGGGAACTTTAAATGTGGACGAAGGGAGTATAAGGATAGGAAATGTTAAGTGTACACCAAATTATATACACATAGGGTTGTTGGTGGTAATATGGAAGATAGACTAGCGGATGTTGGTGTTTGTTGTACACAACTATGTTTTCAATCTAAAAAAGATATTGCAACAATGCAACACAATCCTGATGAGCAATGAATCAACAGATATCACAGGCATTTGTTTTTTTAACCATCTATATCAAGGCTAGCCAGAACTAGTCAATTTCAAAATGCACAGATGATAATAAACAGGCCAGGTGAGTGAGCACCACTAAATCAAGCAAGCCTATGTATATAGCACAGCCAGGAAGAAGAAGGAAAGAAAACCTCTGAGCTAATTGTTCATGACTCTGCATTAGTGATGTCTTTGGCGCTCTTTCTCCCTTGATGAATAAGAGGAACTATGATAGTCCCGATCTGCATGAAAAAAAGTAACTTCATTTTGTTATTAAACATATCTATACCTCCAGAAGAGGGGTGTTTTGGCTTCTCCTGGCGCCCTGCATCATTCACACAAAGTTTTAGTTAGCAAATATTATCAGTGGAAAATTCACAAGCTAGTTTAAATAGTAATTTGTCAAAATAAAGGAGCCCTATTTGATAATTTATTTTTGTCCCGAAATAAAAAGAAGAAAATTTCTCATCTCCACAGAAGAGTTAAATTAACATACCTGCTCCGTCCCGAATTTATTGTCTTAGTTTGACTTCACGGATTTTAAGAGAAGTATTGAAAAGGTACGTGGTTGAAATTTGTTTAGAAGAAAGAGAAAAATTATACACCACATATTTTCTTTACTTTATTAGGAATGTAAAGAAGCGAGATAACTTTTTTGGGGCTGACAGAAAAATAAAGTGAGACAATAAATTCGGGACGGAGGGAGTTATATTTAATGTATCTTTTTAGAAGTTTCATGAATACCTTCTCTTAGAAGTTAGGAAACAAGAATGATTATCAGCCTTTAGGGAATGTGAGAACGAAGAACAAAAAACAAAGGCCCCATTTTTTGAGTTTGGATTATTCAAAAATTGATAAAGAGACCCTTGGCATTGGAAAATCATCCACTTCTTTTTTTCCAAGTCTCTCAAATAAAGTATGTCAACTTTAATTAAACTATCATATAAATTTTAAAATACAGCTAGAATTGATTGTTTTCAATTATCATAGGTCTTCTTCGTACCTCGCTAAAATTAAAACATTCGACAAACAAGTCTCTTTTTTTTTGGGAGGGGGAACAAAGTAATATTACCTTTGTCTCTTGAGTGATAGCTCCTTCCTTTGGCTCTATCCTTTTCCCTTTCAATATCATCCCGCTCACTTTCCCTTCCCCTATCGCGGTCCCATGACTTTGATATTTCCTTCTTCCTCTCCCTCTCTCTATCCCTATCTTTGTTCTTATCCTTTTCACCAGTTCCTGCTTCTGTCTTGCGTACAGTTATTGATTTCGACCCAGGCTCATCCCTTATTTCTCCTTCAGGAAACGAGCTTTTAGACTCTTCGCTGCTCTTTGTCTTCTCAAGAGGAGCTCTTGTCACCACATCTTTGCGCACTTCCTGACCTGTTGCAGCCGCAGGAGCTCCCTTCGGAGTAGCACCGGTGTCATCATTCCCGGATGGGCCATTTGATGCAACTTCCTAATAAGTGACAGAAAGGAAAATAGGAAAAATAGTGATAAAAAAGATAATTCTGGCAATCAAAACAACAACAACAACAACAACCCAGTTAAATCCCACAAGAGAATTCTGGCAATCAAAACTGGGCATTAATTCAATATTCAGGGGTTGACTGTATTCTTGACTTAGTTTCAATGAGAAGTAAAAAATGGGGAAAGGATTTGCATAAAGAAGAAAATTACGAGTTTTAACTCTAACCAGTTGAGCTTAATAGCAAAAGGATCACACGAGAAAGTACAAAGTTTAAAGGACTTAAGGATTGAGGACAGTTTTGACCTTAGGCACTGACTGAGAGGGTGAATCCCATGATCTATTTGATGTTGAAAACGAACCAGTTTCCTTGCACACAGCTATATATTGTGCCTTTGGAAGGCTGTAAAGATGGGCCAGAACACGACAAACTTCATCGATCCCAGCCTTGTTTGCATCAAATGCTTTCCACCATGGAGGGTTCTCAGGCAATGGCACTTGAAATCTACGGGCTGCAGTATACACAACTCCACAGGCCACAACCTCACTCTTAAATCTAACAAACAATGTTGTGCGCAAACTGAGGAACAAATGATGACAAGTGAGCAAAACGAAAGACAAGTTATGAGGGAAAAAGAAGAGCATGAGGAAAAAGAAAAGAATCATGAAAACAAAGCTAAATAGTTATAAGTGCTGATTGGAAACAACCCAAAACAGAATAAAACCAAAGAAAATATAAAAGTTAGTTGTGAGATCTCTACAACTAAAAAATAAGAAGAAACGTAAGCGACTTGTTAGTGTCATTACATTCGGCCCAACGTATAGTGGGGGGATCACATAGGTTAAGGGACGTACACAAGAAAGCTAGAATAATGCAAAGCTTTATTGCTACGGGTCATGCACTGCATTAGATTACGAAAGGTCAACTGAAAGCTTGTTAAACATATCCTGAGACGGAGGATGGCCAGACCTATTTAATATATCCTTTAAAACTGTGTATAAGATTAGGACCCACCATCTTGATCAACTATCTTTTATCATACATGGAAGGGAAACTAAATTACAATATTCACTCAATCAGCTATCTTTTAGCAACACCCATGGACACTTATCTTTTATCAACACTCTTCACTACTTCATCCACTTTTGGATAAAGCAGTTGCCCACATGGACCAAATGGATACTATTCCTCCACTACGTGGTCCGTGTCACTCAGATTCATCCTTACCCCTAGGCCTGTGGAAACAGTGAAACACTAGAGATGGTTAAGTCCATGTTAAAAATGGTTGCACAATCAGTCAATTGTGTGATCATTCCTTTCTTTTGGATGAACTGTGTGCTCTCAATATGCTTTGAGAGAAAGATGGAAACACCTATTTCCTAGGTCATGTATCCCTGAGACCGAGTATCACTCAGAGCATTCTTACTTAATTTATCATTTCAGTGTGTGGAGCTTCATGCCTCCACGAATGATTTTATTTTAGTATGTCGTGTTGTGATCATTCTAAAAGCCTGGGTGACCAGGCCATCAGTGATATCGTGACTTGGTGCATTTGATGGCCTGATCTGATATCATTCACTTGATATGATTCACTGCACCACTAATACTTTTCCAGCATGAAAAGCTTTGTTTACCGCCATGGAATTTCATTTGATGATACACGTATCACCCAACACGTGTATTCATGGGGGAAGTCATTGTTTGAGATGATATTTATTAGTACATTGGATGGGACTATTTCACCATGGCGTCCTGTGCATGAACTTTGGAAGTTAGATTTGAGTGCCTGTATAGTGTATGTAAACATGTTTTATCATTCATTTATGTATGGTGTCAGGAGTCATTCTCGATGACAAGATTGGCTTCTTTGGAAAATTTAAGTTATTTGAACGTATTAACAAAAAAAAATGTGTTTCTTAACCATCAAGATAATTATATTTAATCTTGATAATATGATAATTATGGAAAACTCAAAAGTATTGAAACTCTCAAATTTCAGAGGAAAGAATCCCTCAATACTTTTATCAACTCGAATTCATCTTTCTAATGTGTTACAATAAAATATACTAGTATAAGCCAATTTATAGGACAAACCCCCACAAAAATACAAACTAAAATTAAAATAAATTCTTAAAGTGGTAGGGGTTGATTTGGAAAAATAATGCAATCGGAAGAGCGCATTGATCAATGGGGTGGACCTTAGTCGTACGTAAAACCCTCCATTGGTACAATTTGGTGTGCACTAATTGTTAAAGATGATTGGAAAGCTTGCCTTCACAACGCAACATAAATCACAAAAGTTAGGGTGTATGCATTTAGTTTTTAGTTTGTGTACTTCACACACACACAACAGCTAGTTAGGGTGTATTTGTTTATATAGCCTCTCTATTACCGAGTAGGGGTAACTGGTAAGGTCAGACAGCGTGCACACACCCTCCATGTCTTCATACCCTACTTTTTGTAGGATTTTTCTGGGTTTGTTGTTATTGTTGCTGTTAAAGAGCTCATGGAGTACTTATAGACTTTTAACTTCCAGCAGTTCGACATTAACATCAAATATTTTAATAAAACACTAAACTAAGAACTAATCTTGTCACTTTGTGCTATTCATAACGAACACTATTGTTTGAATATCTGCGATCTGTAGGATTTCAAAGAGAGCAGGTGTATTGAAGTAAAATAAAAGGACATTAATATATGTCAGGCAAAGAGATCTTCTTGCTTGAAAAATACCTGTCATTTGCAAGATTTCATGCTTCCTGTCTCAATTCATCAGGCACTCCAAGAGCTGCAATATATTTTGATATAAATTTATGAGGTTGTTCAACATGGCACACAAAACCCATCTCTTAGAAGATGCCTTTTTGTACGGACCAACTCTGCCTTCAGTTCAGCATATTTCTGCGCAAAGAATGAACAAAAGGTTTCAATATAAAACAACCAACTAGCTTTCAGATGAAAATACTCCGTATATAAACAAGAATGAAACTAATAACAAACATCTTCAATCTTTTTGTAATTTCAATCTTCTGTCAAATGTGGGTTCATTAATCAAGTGATGGACACGGAGAAATATAGCAGTAAAAAGGGATCAACATCCAATAATTCAAACATATACAAAAACCTGAACTCTGCAAAGCAAAATAAATACTAAAAAAAGCCAATATACATTACTCTGCTAAGATAAGTGTCTACCCTTTAAATGGTAAAAATAGATGAATGGACTATTCAAAATCTAACCTTTGAAATGGTATCAAAATGCTCTATGGTAAATTCTCCTTCCAGCATTCCAATCTGTGGAAAATAGTGAGGACCTGTCTGGCTTTTCTAGGACACTCTTCAAGTTTTGAGGCAGGCCACACACAGCTTGCAGCAACCCTCTGTATGAAAAGCAACACCATGTCAGCATGTAGAGCTGAAGATCACAAATTATGAAACTTATATCATTGCACTACTAATTGTATGCTTTCATTTTTGGGTAGAGGAAAAAGGAAAGAGATATACCTTCACGTTGTAATGAGCATATGATTTCTTGCAGTAAAAGCAGTGGAATAGTACCTGACCAGTGGCCAAAACAGCTTGAGGTCTGCACATAACCATATTAAGGAGATACAATAGCCATATACTGGTGGAAAGAAACCATATTTACAAATGACTTACTTGGGGATACATGAGTATTGCTGAAAAAAATGCAATTACAAATAAAGGATACAGTTTCAATAAAATTCCACTCTCTTGGATAAAATTACACCCATAGATTTGAAGAGTAGTTTCAGTGGCGTCATCTATTCCATCTCTCCTAGAAGGAGAGTTCTTGAGCTGCTCATTCGTTAGGTAAAATGTGTCAACTGCAGGGTAAATCATAGCGATTCGGGAATTATATCAACTGCAAACAAGAAGGAAAAAAAGTTTCAGATGCAATTATGCAGTAAACCTATTCGCCATTGCCCTATTGCTGCTAAAGATGAAAGCCCAATGAACCATGTGCACAACAAACCTTGTGAGAAATCGCACGGCTAACCAGTCGGCGTATGGATGACTGGATATGATGTCAAAAGCCTCCCCCCCCCCTCCCTCTGGCGGAGATACAACGGGGATATGCACAGATTCAGGCAGGGAAGGAAGCACAACAGGTGGAGTGAGGGCGTTGGATTGTAAGTAGGGCCGGTCCATAACATAAAAGGGTCTTCTATGAGTAAAACACATACCATATCCTCAGAATAAGATTTGAAACTTAAAATCCCCTAAATAGGAGTAATTAACTTAATTAATCTAATTAATTAGCTTTTCCAACAGTTAAAAAAAGAAACACAAAGAAGGAGGAAATCTAGGGGAGAAGGTTGCGAGCCTTTTGCTGATTGAAGCCAAAAGATTGTAGACAACACTTCAATAATACTTCTAGATTTTGTAACTTCTCATAATAGACATAGCAGTAATGTATACACTTTCTTCTTCTTCCATTTTTTTTGAAATATTTTTTAGTTATAAATATATTTGTACATATATATATATATATATACACACACACACACAATTAATTTAATTTGTTAGAGAAAGTCCATCTTTCAAACATTCATGCTACATGCAGTAAATAGTAATCCCACCAATGAATCGAAATAAATTTAATAAACTAAAAAAAATCTAATTAATCTTCTCATGTACTCCTTTCATGTTGATCTCTCACTCAATTTTTAGCAATATTCTTGTGTTTAAGTTGTCACAAGTAAAGATGGTGACGGAAGGTTGTTTTATGCTTGTCAACCAACAATCTAGCATAAAAATGTGCAACGGTCACTATCGCCACCGACCCACCATCACTGCCACCAAGAACTGCCTCCACACACACCCCCCCCCCCACGCATGCAATATATAATCGTTAGTGTCTTCTCACATCACCAAAACTGCCACCGTCGCCGCCAACACCACCTGCATTTACTCATGACCTACCTCGTGCCTGGCACCGTGCAATCGAGTGTTGCCGATGATTTCCTACATCACCAAGCTCGCCTCCTTCGCTTCCAACACCACCGGGATCTCCCATCGTCGCCGTATGTAGTATTATGGTCTTATCATGACTGTCAAGAAAAAATGCTCTTTATACAATGCAACAATACCACAATATTAAAGATTACAATCTATAATGCTAAACATAGCCACTAATAAGTACAAATATGCCACTATATAATGTCAAAGAGAAGCAAAATTCCGAATATTGCACAGATTAAGAACAAATATGTCATTGTATCACTCGTAGCTGGTTGTGCACCACCTCATCTGGAGAGACCTTATTATTCACAGTCGGCTCATCTAGATAATGCCAAACATGATAATGTATAATGCCACACAAGACAATGTATAATGACATATATGCTCATGTATAATATTACATATCAACTTGTTAATGCATAATGTCCAAAAAAGTTAAATGTCAAGAAACTCTATGATCTGCCAACACCATAATCATTCAATTTCAATACCAGTTTTATAAAAAAATTTCTAAAAAGTAAATCCAAAGTAAAAAACAAATGTCACAACTGATGTGAAATTAAATTCAAACCTAAGCACACCTGAAAGAATTAGTACCGATTTTACAAAATAATTTCATAAGAAGTAAATTTTCAGATTGCAAATGGAATGTAACCACTTATGTCAGATTGAATATGAAATTGAATTCAAACTTACACAAGGCTATGGAAGTATCACCTCTCAGAGGTAAGAGAAATGGTGGAGAGGGGTGAAAGGAGTGTTAAATATATTTTATATATTTAATATTATATTATAATTATTGTGAATGAAAAAATATTTAATTACTCCTTGAATTCTACCAAGAAACACCAGAAAAACAGAGAAGAGATACACCAAGAACCTGCTCAAGATTAGAATTCCAAGTCGCGCTGTGAACAGTGCTCCAAAACCCAATCTTGGCCAAAATCAAGAATATTGGTTTGGAATGATCAACAAACTTAAGAATCTCAATGGTCTAAGCTAGCCGCTCACAATCCCTCAAGAATTAGGCTTCAATTTGGCAAAAAATCCAGCAAAAGCATACCTACAAAGTATCAGGATGAATAGTGATTTCGAGGGATATCAACTTCAATTGACCTCGATTCAGCCCTACATCAACAGCGAAAAACTCATAATCATAAAGAGCTACTAAAGATGATCCAAAAGAGCTAAAAATCAAGAAAAACAAACCACAAATTCAAGGGTAATGGCAATTAAGGGAGCCGACCGGAATTGCGAAGAACACAACCCCTCTGTTAGAGAGAGAAAATCTCAGCCTAAATTTAAAGGGGTGTATTCAATTAGGATTTTATTGGATTTTTATATATTTTAAAAAGTTAGTGGATTTGAAAAGTTTGTAAAATCCAGGTAGAGTTTGGTGTATTTTTTGTAGAATCTAGGTAGAGTTTGCATAATTTTTAAAGTTTATGTAGAGTTTACAGACAATCCAAACACTATTCACTGGAGAATGGACGGACGGACTATGTGATGGAGGATAAAAGAAAATGACTTTTGATGAAAGAGGGGAGAGATGAGGCAGTCGTTTACGTCTCTCCAAACCAGCGTCTCTAATTTCTTCCAAAATGTCCTTCCAAAGTCCGTATAAACCCTCCCCTCGGCCATTGGTGGTCGATCTACGCATCGCCGTTCAGTTCGTGATTGTCGCTCCCGAAACCGACACCGAGAATGGAGAGTTTACTGCAGGAATTCGATTTGCCGGCGAAGTATCCGTCAGAGGAGGCCCAGAGGCGGTGGAGGAACGCCATTGGTGGTCTACGCGTCGCCGTCCAGAGGCGATGGAGGAACGCCATGACTCATTCCCAACTTGGAGAAGAGATCTGAGACCAAAGAGAAGATGCCCACAAAAGAGAGGAGAGAATCAGATTCTTAAATCTTCGGAAATCTTTGGTGGGGTGTATGGATTTGTTCAGAGATGTTTTGTTATGATATTTACCTTCACATTCATTAAAATCCATGTAGAATACAAATCTTTAAAAATTCATGAAATGTTGAATATCATTAGATTTAGATTGATTTATTAAAATCCAAATTCAATACATTCAAATTTTAAATGACTTTTTAAAATCTAAATTAAATACATTCAGATTTTAAATAATTTTTTAAAATCTAAATTGAATACCCATAGAGTTTTACAATCCATAAAAATCCTTGAAACTCTAAATTCAATACACGCTCCTAAATTATTTAATTACTACAGTACTATTTAGGGGAGTTTAAATTTAAGCTCTTATTTTGAGAATATAACATATGTTTTACTCCTTTTTGGGGTTTTCTTAAAAACAAATGGCCCCATAGGATCAAATAAATGTGCACAAATGCACAATCCTTTAATATAATAAAGGAGACTCGGATGCACAGAAATGCGACATTTGGCATGCCTATTTGACAAAATTTGAACATGTTAACGAGCCACGTAATAATAGTTGAATTAAAAGAAAATTATAAATCAATTGTGTTCTTCTCGATTCAAAATTGTTACCTTGGAAAGAAAACTATAAATGAATTGTTTTTTGTTTACTGAATCGTCATGTCTTTCAATCCGACAAGTGAGGGTTGGAGGATTTGTATTCGTGTGATGCGGTTGAATACGTTGCCTACCTTCAACGATAACAAGGCAACAAACTCAATAGAGATCGTGTTCCTTGACGAACACGTAAGTATATATATATCATATGTTAAATATTTATACAAGTTTAGCCTCTGTTCCAAGTTTTTATATATTTCATATTTTTTCAACCAATGTTTTTGTCTATATATTGAACCGATGATAAGTGTCTTTCTTTAACCAATATTTTGTTTGTTTCAATTCAAAATATATCGGCTCCCTTCCAAGTTTAGGCTCTGTTCAAAAATATATAGCTTCTGATCCAAGTTTAGCCTCTGTCCAAATAAAATTCCCTGTGTTCCAAGTTTAGCCAACTCATTTAGGTACCATATTTTAATGAGTATCCATTATAAGAGTAATATAAGTTATACTCTTAGGTACTCTTTAAATGCACTCAATCCATCTTGATGGATACTTATTGAGTATCCACTTATATATGCATTGTATCCATCTACATGAATTATATACTCTTGGGTTAATCCATATTTGAATGAAAACAAATGGGTATTTTCCAAATGGGTATCCAGATGGAAACTCTTAGATACTCTTTAAATGCATTGTATCCATCTTAGTTGGTTAGAAATAATCCGGTAAGTCATATTATAATGTGATTAAAAAGTTATATATATTCATTAAAAAAATTGGTCCCAATCAGGGAACAACATGAAGATAGCCGTCTTACGCACTAATGTTGTTCGTGAGTGACTCACAATTCATAAGTTTCTTCCTCCTCTATACCAATTTTTACTTAAATTAATTTTAAACATTATAAAATTTTGCACATTGTTTAAACAATGACATTCAATCTAAGACAAAGGTAGTAAAATAAAACTCATTTGACTCAGTGCATGCGTTTGCTATATATTTTTCAACATGCATAAAGTGAAAAAAGAATGTTTTTACCTAAGAATACTTCAAGAAAAATCAAAAGAGTCTTGGTGTGAGTGGGTGAATGTAACATTTAATTACTCAAAAAATACATCTTGACATACGAACCATTTAAGTTCCATTTTGTTCCACTTATTTTTTTTTGTCTTGATTGCACATTCTTATTAAAATCAGACTAGATCAAATCTAATCAGATCAGATCAAAGCATATCAAAAGCAGCTTTAAATGTAACTACAATCAGACCAGATTAAACCAGATCCTATCTTATCAGATCCAAGCAGGTCAGAACAGACCAAATCTTCAAAATATCAGATCCGATCAAGCAAATGGAACACATTCTAGTTGGGTGGAAAGTATTTTCTTTGAAAACTTTTTTTTTGGAAAAATTGATTTTCAATTTATATTATTTTCCCTTCTATTGTATGTTCTTTGGGGAGGGGGATTCCAAAAGATTATTTTTCATTATTTTTTGAAAGAAAAATTTTATATTGATACATAGTTGGCTTAGTAAGGGAGGATATTCTCATTATTGAATGGGGCAGGGGGAGTAGGGGGCGGGGAGTCCTTTGTTTTGTTTTTACAATTAGCAGACTCGAGAAATGAGTAGGAAAAATGATTTTTAAGAAAAAATATTTTCCCCTCCCATTTACTATTGTTTGGTAAAAAAAATCCAAAAGCTTAGTTTTCATTATTTATTTGAAAGAAAAATTCTATATTGATACACAATTGGCTTAGTAAGGGATGATATATTTGTTATTGAATTGGGCAGGGGGGAGTAGGAGGGCGGGGACTTGGGTTGGGCGAGAGCAGGGGAGTTCTTTGTTTTCTTTTTGTATTTTTTTGGTACAATTAAGGGACTCGAGAAGTGAGTAGGAAAATGAGATTCCATACAAAAATAATGGAAATCATTTTTTCTCTTTGAGAAAAAAATTCTCAAAAATAATTTCCTACTGTTATCAAGCATAGAAAAGTGTAATTGAAATTTTTAAAAGAATATTTACCTTTAAACCAAACATATCAATAGTGTGAAGAAAAATTCTACTTAATTATAAGTGTTTAAAATTTAACTCTTTTAAAGATAGAGTGTTTTTTATATTATATCCTGAAATAGGGAGAATATAATTTTTTTCTCTCAAAATATCATTGGGTCAAATATAGAGTATGAAAATTTAATATAGAAAATAAGAAATGGGAAAATAAGGGGATGTGAATTTCGATGAGGTGATTAGGTGAATGATGTATACCTTCATTTTTCTTTTGAAACATGGGCTGATAGATAGGCAAAACTTCATTAATTCAGTCACACAAACAAAAAAAAGGAGTATGATAAAAATGAATGCCATAAAAGTAACCCAAGTCAGAAGCACAACAAAACAACTACAAGAACACACTACAAATTAAGGAGTGGTTACTAATGATCTGCTCTCCAATATATGTCTCTTCAAATTTGTTTAGCGCTCGCAACTAAAGGCATATAAATTTTTTATGTAGTGCGATTTAATGGAATATTCATACACATTTCAAATATACATGCTCAACATTACAATGAAATATGAGCTTAAGATATTTAATACGGAATAATTACAAATTACATAGCTTATATGCCCCAACATTACAATGATATGTGAGCTTAAGATATTCAATTTATTCATAAATTTTAGTCAGAATGTGAAAATATTGACGCAAAAAAGTTAATGATGCTAAATAACCTATCTTGCTTAGACACAACACATAGCTTATATGCCCCAAATAGGACGTCTATCTTTTTGTCCCAAAATAAGACTATGGCTACTTGATACCCCGTAATTTACTTTGGTAATCTAGAGTGATATTCATTATTATATATTGACATTATTAACATTATAAGTGACATTTTATAAATAAAAACATAAAACTCATATTTTAGTACCTTGTCTCTGTTTTGCTCCTACTTTAGGTTTTTTTTTCAATGATGCTCTTTGTAGGACATAGGTGGTAACCCACTAGAAGAAGATCAGGCAAATTCCTATAATTGTTCTTCACTCTCAAGCCCTAACAGCTCGGGCGAAACACAACACTTTCAGTAATCTCCCTCACAGGGCTTGCAACCTAAAGACTCCACTTTTCAGAGAAAGCTTAAGCAAATATTTTAAAAATATAGGATGATATTATAGGGAGTATAAGTTTTGGCATACTCTGTAAAAGCACAGAACTGTATATATAACATAATGGGTAACAAAGCAAACCAGACTTGCCACAAAGTAAATAAACACCAAATCTGATCACAAGGTATGGTTTTCATATGAGTTAGCTAAGACGAAGGAAAATGACCGAACAAACATTCCATTAGTCATTGCCACTATTCAACCCGGCAGCCAATCTCTTCTGCTTGAAGAGAATCCTGTGGGAAAACATTGTCGGGCAGAATATTTAGCAATATTTTAAGACCTTGAAAGAGAGATCCATAGTAGTTCGTTAATAAAATGGAAGAATTACCGTGTTTTCTTTGTTCTCCTCATGCACTTTCACTGGAGCAGGAACTTCAATTGGCTCTACATAAGGGAAGACAATATACAAAATAAAATTTCAGATTAAGATTTAAGGAAAGGGTAGATGCTGCACGGGAAAAGAAAAAAAAGATACCTTCTTCATTCACAGTCTTCTTTCCCTGCAATTTCACCTCATCCTTAATAGCTTCTTTCTTAATAGGCTTTTGGTTCTTCTTTTGCACGTTGTTGCGTCCATTGGCTACGCCTGGTTCTTTCTTGGTTGGCATTGGCTGCTTCTTGGTTGAGGGAGCATCACTTTTCAACTTTAGTTCATTTTTTGCTTGCTCTTCAGCAGGCTCTTTAGTGGAGGGGGTCGGTTTTGGCGTCCCCAGTTTCTCAGAGCCCACCACAGGTGAGGAGCTGTGTATTTCATCATCCACAGATTGGTTTCCCTCCTCGGGCACATGCGAACAAGTCTGAGATACTTGCAATTGCTCAAAGTCTGGTAAGATGTTATAGCATTCGAACAATTGCTTCACAGGCTCTTCTCCGACTTCAACAAGATTATGCCGTTGTGCATATGCTTTAAGCTCATCCCTCATTCGCTGAAGAGGCTGAGATCAACATATTTGTGATATGAAAAAAATGTTAGTATACACTCCCACTCACACCTTGATGTCTGTAATCTTTGTGCATCATTGATTATTAGAACTAGTTTTTCTGAGCAGAAGTATAAAACAAGTAAATACCTGATTTGATCACTCAAATCTAGGTGATGGTTCAATTTAATTCTAGACTTTTTTATGAACACATTCTTCTTTTCTAGACCAAAATATGTGCGAGTACTAAATTGAATGCAATTTTCATAGTACATGTCCAAATATAGACTGTTAAAAATTGTCACAAAACGAGCATATTGGGTATTAACTCTAATAATTAAAGTGTGCCTAACTAGAATCAAGACTCAGTTGGAAAAGTAGACTATAAGACATATCCATTACCATTTCCAGATAAAATAGATCACTTGAAGTTCAGGGTTTATAAACAAAGTCATAATGATTTTTACATACCTCACATCTGGCTTCCAAACCAAGTTTGAATAAACCAAGGGAAATGGAGTGTTTTGCAGCAGATTCAGAAAGCTTGATCTGAGTTAGCCAGTATGATGCCGAAGATAAAACACTGAACTTCCTTCTGGTTAAAGACCTGGAAACATCGGAGAGTGGGGTATCACTTCTCCCTTCATTACTACGAGCATTAGACCTTTTTGATCTAACAGCCTCAGAAATTGGAGTAATGTTTCCCACTTGGACTGAAGAAGCAGGACTAGCAGTTGACTTGGAGGGAATAGACATTCTTCTTGGAGGCTTTGCAGGTTTGTCCTTGCAGCCATTGTTGAGATCAAGGACACTCACACTCTTGCTATCCGATGGGGAAGCCTTTCCCCTAAGAAATTATAGTTAAAAAAAACAGACACGTGTTCAGATTATTAAGTAATTATTATACTCACAAATCAAGCTTTGGTACACAGACTCCAATTCACTACTGCTTGGGTTAGATTGGTTCGTATGTTCATCTGAAACAGTCCGTCAAACATTAGTCTATTTGACCCAAGACCAAAAACCAACCAAAAACACGAGAGGAGCTAAAACTTCCCAATCAAACTGATCCAATCATTGAATTCTTAAAAATGGTCAAGCGTGTGAACAAATCAAACATGGATGTGAAATTTAGCGTACCAATTTAGTGTTCCTGTTTATGTGTTTAATTTTCACAGCCATGGAGGTAGAAAAATAGAATAAAGTACTCCGTAAACACTAACACAAAAGCAAAATAAAAACCGAATTAAGATCATCAGAGCATGAGATCGAATGGGTTCAAACCCGGATCAAAATTACAGTTATCAGTGGTAAACATGCAAATATCATAGTGAGATCCTTCTGCGCTGAACTGTATAAAATCGTAGCACAAGCACAAATTCAACGAAAACATAGATGAACCTTCTGGGGGCATGCAGGCTGGATGAACCGGCTGATTGAGGCTTTTCCTCTTTGGCCTTTCCAGCGGATCTCAGCGGATACCTAAGCAGCCTGGAGGACGATCGCTTAGCGCCGGCTGCAAGAAAAAAACAAAAAACAAAAACCCTAACCGTTATACTCGCGCTAATGCACAAGCAAAACCACTGATTCACGCAAGATACAGAAGCGAATTGAAGAATCAAAACGGTTACCGGAAGCAGATGACTGTTCATTGGTAACCTCTTCCATGGAAAGATCTCAGAAGGTTCTCGAGAGAGAGAGATGATTAACTGCAAAAGGCAGAGAAATGAACCGAAGGTTGTGGGGGGCGTAATGAGAGGATATATGGGGAGCGAGTGCAGTTAGCCGAGTTTGAGGAGTGCCAGCTGGCGATTGGGCGGGAAATGTGAGTGACGATGTACTACTGGAAATCATGGTATTCGGAAACTGAAACGGCTTGTTGGACTGGGCCCAAAGTGCGGGGCCCATTGAGAGAGGACGCTCGCCCAACATTTCGAATTTCGAATTTGAATAATGATGATAATCATTTCTTATCCGGAGCCAGTCCTGAAAAATACAAAGTTCGAACCTATGTTGCTTTAATTTAAAAACTAATCTGGTAGCCACATTTGTATTTTTGAAGCAAAATATCAAGTTGTTTCAATTCGTTTTATTTACTTATTGGTATAGAAATAAAAAATAAAATTTATATATCAAAAAACTACATGAAAAGTTCTTCGAAATAAGAGGTGTCAAGAATATTTTATTTTATCAAATAACCAATGAAAACGTAGAAATAAACAAAAATTCCCGCAACGCCGAAAAAGCAAACGTTGCAAATATTTAGTGACGGAGAGGATATCCGATCCGATATTTTAGCTTTCGGATATTTCGGATCGGATACTCGAGAAAAATCGGATCGGATATGGATTCAATTTCTAGAAATTTTCGGATATTCGGATATCCGATTTTTTTTTTGCTATATGTTTTTGGAATTTTATGGATTTATATATTATGACTATATGTTTAAATATAATTTTATGTTGATTTTGGAACTCAACCATTTTGGACTTTTTGCATTAGCATTTTAGAATCTTTTGTTTTAATAGTGTTTTTTTGTTTGTTTAGACAAAATTACCAAAGTTACTCCCAAATTAAATTTGGCATCATTTTTTATTAGGCCATTACCTAGTGGTGGAATTTTTTTAGTAAATCTATATTGAATTTGATATTTTGGGTTGATTTTACTATTTTACCCTTTTTTTGTAAATTTTGGCTAAAAACTCAACTTTTCGGATAATCCAGTGATCCAATCCGAAAAATCAGATATCCGAATATTTTCGGATCGGATATGGAATGAGTTTTACATGATCCGAATTTTTCGGAAATCCGAATTTTCGGATCGGATCGGATCGATCCGATTGAACACCCCTAAATATATGTAGGCTTTGTAGCACTGCTTTTTTTTAAAAAAACTTTTACCGGGTAAGAATTGGGCTGGACACGGGTCAGTTCCGGTCCGGTTCTGGCCGGTCCGGAAATTATATGTTTGACTGAAATTATTTTCAAATCGTTTTATATGACAAATGGTATAAAGTTAAAAAAAATTATATATTAAAATACTACATAAAAAGATCTACAAAACTAGTAGTGACAATAATACTTTATTTTATCAATTTGCTAACGAAAATAGATTAAAAAAAGTGAATGAATTAGACTCTGTAAATAGTGAATAGTGAATAGACACTATAAATTAGAACGAAGGAAGTACTACGTATTATGTGGGAAAATCCATAAAATGAGCATTGAGCCAAAGATCACAAAAGATCTTGTCAGCATCATATATGCAGTCATTTTATGTTATTACTTTCTCCATTTTTAAAAATCATTTGTGTACTATTCATAGCATCCCAATAACTCCTATTTGTGTATTTTTTTCATAGTCATTTGACAAAATAAACTATTTTTGTCTCTATCTTTTTTGTTGAACTTTTGATATAGTCTATAAATAAAAATTTTTTAAAACATAATGTTTTGCACGTAAAAATAAAATAGAAAGTATTTTTAAAAACAGAGTGAGTAATATTTATAGTGCATTTTATCGGGTCAAATGCTTTGTTTTATACTCTCCGTCCCAATTAAAGTAGTTTGTTCACTATACATTTGGTCAAAGTTTAAACTTTTTCGTTACCCATTTCCAGTACTAATTTGATAAAATAATATAGTCATGTCACTTCTTGTTTCATTGAACTTTAGATATATTTTTTAAATATATAATTTTTTTAATTTCACAATGATTTTTATATAAAATGAATTTAAAATAATTTCATTCAAACATCGTAAACCGGAACGAGCAATTTAAATTAGAATAGAGAGAATATATTTTTTTTTTGAATGCTATTGACTCTATTACAAGGTAGTATCTGTTCATACTAGAATAGAGAGAATATATGTTAGTTACTAAGTAGCAATTACTTTGAAAGTTGGACTAAATTCTAGGAGTAGTTGCTACTTAGGCACTACGTGGTAGTATTATAGTATGCCTAAATTCTAGGATTGGTAGTTATTTGACTTCTATAAATATGCTCATTATGGATTTAGATCATGATTTCATAACTTTGACCAATGTTGAGTGCTATCTGTTGTTCTTTTGGTGTCTTTCATGTTCATGATCCTCTTTCCCTTCTGTAAACACATGACAAGTTTGGTGGTGGGGGGGGGGGGGTTCCTCTAGCTCCATTGTGTTGCTGCCATCTCGCTACCCAATAATGTCGGAGCTCATACTTCTAAGGAACTAGAGATTATTTGGAACCTGGTGTTGTTGACTTGGGGCCTGTATAAAAAGACTCTTTGTGCAGACTAAGGGTCCGTTCCGTAGGACTTATTTTTTCTACTTATTACTTATTCTTATTAAAATCAGATCAGATCAGACCAGACCAGACCTAATCAGATTAGATCAGATCCAATCAGATCAGATGAGACTCAATCAGATCAGATCAGATCCAATCAGATCAGATCAGATCAGATCCAATCAGATCAGATCAGATCCAATCAGATCAGATCAGATACAATCAGATCAGATCAGAACCAATCAGATCAGACCAGATCCAGTCAGATTAGATCAGACCAGATCAAATCCAATAATATCAAATCAAGAAAAAATATAAAAGTGTTATGAAAATAATGATTGTTCATTTATTCAATTAATCAGGCCTATTTTCTAGAATAGTAGATTAAGACAACCATTGATGAGTATCAATTATGTACAGTACTTCCCACTTGTATTTGTATTCATACCAAGCCTCTCCACTATAAATAGAGGCTTAATCCCTGCATTGTAATCACAATTAAGAATAAGAGAAGAGTGAAGAGTTAATAGAGAGAAGAAATCAGAAATATATTATATCTATTATCTTAATCTCTGAGTAGTTTTTCTCTAATTTTATAACACGTTATCAGCACGAATTTGCTCAAAATCCCAGAATCCTTGTTCTTCTCAGAAGGTATATTTATTTTAATTTTCTTCATAAACAAACTAAAATATTTTTTAAAAACTATGAGAAGTATGCTCTGTGATTGCCCAAAGTAGGGATCCTTCACATTAGAAACTTATAGTTATAAAATAAAAATTAGATAATTAAAAGGAATAAGTTTCCTCATAAAAAAAACATTTTTTATAAACTAAAAGCAAAGAGTAGATTTAATACGGAGTAGTTAATATTGAAAAAAAAATAAAAATAAAAACCAATTTTTGAAAAAAAAAAATCATTGAAATCAATGAACTTACCTTCAATTCCTTCTCTTCTTGAATTCTTCTTTAACACATCCTTGATAGAAATAGATAATCTCACTTTGTAATATTATTTCTATCCTTTATTTTAGAAATAAGATTTTTTTTT
>OOIL02006740.1:671636-688017 GCA_900332095.2 Cuscuta campestris | reverse complement strand
CAATGATTCAACATATCCAGAGCGGGTGTGGTATAGAAACAATTACTAGTCATCCGACTCCTATATATGAAGACAATACTGCATGCATTGCTCAAGTGAAAGGAGGTTACATCAAAGGAGACCGAACAAAGCATATATCACCAAAGTTCTTCTCAACACATGATCTCGAGAAAGATGGAAAGGTTGACATCAAGCAAATCAAGTCCAGTGAGAACCTTGCTGATTTATTTACAAAAGCATTGCCCCCAAAGAAATTTGAAGAACTCGTACACAAGATTGGCATGCGTCGCCTCCGTCAATTATGCTAAGCTGAGGGGGAGAATTTTATGAACTGTACTCTTTTTCCCTTGATCAGGTTTTTATCCCACTGGGTTTTTTCTGACAAGGTTTTTAACGAGGCAGTACATAAAATTAGAATGGGTTCCTAAACTATACCCATTTCACGAAGTACCCATCATTAATTGAAAAATGAACATTCAAGGGGGAGTGTTATGAAAATAATGATTGTTCATTTATTCAATTAATCTGACCTATTTTCTAGAATAGTAGATTAAGACAACCATTGATGAGTATCAATTATGTACAGTACTTCCCACTTGTATTTGTATTCATACCAAGCCTCTCCACTATAAATAGAGGCTTAATCTTTGCATTGTAATCACAATTAAGAATAAGAGAAAAGTGAAGAGTTAATAGAGAGAAGAATTCAGAAATATATTATATCTATTATCTTAATCTCTGAGTAATTTTTCTCTCATTTTATAACAAAAAGATAATATTTATATTTTTCAAGGATTAAATAATAATTACTATTATTTGATTAAATCACATTACTTTAATTAAAACTACACACACCTAAATCTTAATTAATATTATAATTTTAAATATTATTGTTGTATTATTATTATTATTGTTATTATTATTATTATTATTATTATTATTATTATTGTTTAGCATGTAGGATAGAAATGATGCATGGAAGCAATGTTAAAGCTTAAAAAGTTTTATTTTTCATACTTTAAAAAGAGTTATTTTAAAATACTTGTTTATAAAATACGGAGTAATTATACAAAACTTAGTTTTCAAAACTATAAATATTTTATATTTAAAAAGACTTACTTTTAAACTTTAAGATGGTATAATATACTCAAGGATGAGTTTATGACAAAATTGATAGAAGTGAAAATGATATTAGTGTTTAAAATTTTATATGATCTTTAATTTATAACATGAAATATATTATTATGTAATGAGTATATAGAATGTGATAATTTTGTAGAATAGCATCAATATTTTCTAATATTTGTTTATTTTAATACCGATTATTTAGTTTTCACAAAAATTAAAAAAGTTGTGATATTGAAAAGATGTTTAATATTTTTTAAAAAAGTTTAAACATATTAATGATTAGTTGATTTTCTTATTTTACTTTTTTTTATGTATATATGAATTGTAATACTTTAAAACTACTAAATTTTGTAATAATTTTAAGTTTAATTTAAACTAAATTTAAATTCATTTACACCGGATCTAATTAGAGAAAATCAGATCTAATCAGATCAGATCAGATCCAATCAGATCAGATCAAACCCAATCAGATCAGATAAGACCCAATCAAATCAGATCAGACCCAATCAGATCAGATCAGATCCAATCAGATCATATCAGATCCAATCAGATCAGATCAGATCCAATCAGATCAGATCAGACCCAATCAAATCAGATCAGATCAGAACTTCAAAAATTCAGATCAGATTCAATCAGATCAGGCGTACGGAACAGAGCCTAAATAGAAGTCTACAAACTACGTGGAAACCCAAGAGACCGTGGAGTTGTAGGTTTACCTTCTCCAAGACTCTTAGATTGGGGTTTTAGGGGCCTGTGATTATTATTGGGAATAGTGTATTAAAAAATCTGAAATACGAACTGCCAATGTATCCACCATTCTACCATTCTGACCAAATTATTTTAGGTAGTGTTTGGCAACTAGAATTTCATTTCAATTCATGCATTTCAATTCCAAAATTTGAAATCTTGAATTTCAAATGACAAGGGGAGGTGCATGTATTTCAAATTAAGCTTTGTTATGAATGAGAAGAATTTGACTCAAATCCAATTCAAAAGTTTTAAGTTTCCCAAACATGGAATTTGAGCCAAATCTGGATTTGAAATCCAAATCCATGTTCCCTATCACATGGTGGTGCCAAACATGTTGAATGAAATAATGGTATGTTCCCAAACATACCATTATTTCATTCAACATGTTTGGCACCACCATGTGATAGGAACTAAGAACCCTCACAATGGACAACGGGAGAGTAATAGCAAACCATTGAGATGAAAAAGAAGTATGGAGTATTATCTTGTATATCCTACAAACACCAAGGGAGTTGGGATTATATTGAGTTTACTGTTGTTGTATACCTTCCGTCGCGTGATTAGCATAATAAAGTCATTCATCAATGTACATTTGTGTAGTTCATTTGTGCAGGATCGATTACTACTCCCCGAATTTGTCTTCGTTGTCTAAAGCCCCAACCAGAAGTGGTCGTTGGAGAAGCTGTCATTTCAATATGAGGAGGTATTGGCATCTCCTCTGAGTGGCCGGAGATGCACAATCTACCAGAATCATCTTGTTCCCAGTTAACTTTTACCATAATACCTCCGTGGTTTTCGGCAAATTCTGTCCCAGGAATCCCAATATATCTTGCCCCCACCGGTATCTGCACGGTTATTATGAAAATGTAAATGGATTTGACCACATTGCACTCTAGGGTCTTCTTTTATGTTCTATTCTAGTTTTCTAAAAAGCCCTAGAAGTGTCTTAGGTGTGCAATGGAAGCCTAGAGCCTTAGTAGGGATCAGGTGGGTCTTAGGACTCTACAAAGGGAGTTTTGGAACAAAGGTATTGTTCTGACAGGAAAAAAGATCTAAGCTTTAATAAATTTTACCTGTAGAGATGACCCTGAGTTCAATGTAAGAGTAGCAAAACTTCCCTCTGCTGCAGCACT
This sequence comes from Cuscuta campestris, assembly GCA_900332095.2. Lineage (NCBI taxonomy): Eukaryota > Viridiplantae > Streptophyta > Magnoliopsida > Solanales > Convolvulaceae > Cuscuta > Cuscuta campestris. The sequence continues at coordinate 685,006 of OOIL02006740.1, read as the reverse complement.
TTCCAATTCGGCCTGCTTAGAAATGTTTAGGAAAACCTCTTCCAGTGTTGTGAGCCCTAGTTGGATGTCTGATATTCCAAATTCTCCTTCTCGGTCTTTGAGTTCCGTGAAGAACTCCTGGGTAGGGTACAGGGGAGGAAAAGGGATGTCAACATTCACTTCTAGAAATCTCATTTGCCTGGATATAAAACAACATAAATAAAATCTCGAATGATAAAAGCAGTACCATCAAAAGGCTCTCCTTGTCATGTGGAATTACAAAGGTCAGAAAGGATTTGTTTTCTTCCTTAGGGACCACATCTAAATGCTGCAAAAAAAAAATTACTAAAGTACAACCAAGCATTTAACCTCAGCAATAGAAAACGAGATTCCTTTATTTACATACAGTTTTGAAGAAGTGTTTTACTGCTTGATGTGGATATGTACGCAAAGTGTCTTCTGTAGTACTTGTCCCTCCAGAAAAACTGACATTAGCAATAAAACCAGTTCCAAATTTTGACTTCAACCTTATTGAAGTCCCGATGCAACGAAGTCTCCCCTTTGCCATGATGCCTATGCGATCACTTAAAATATCAGCTTCTTCCATAGAATGAGTGGTTAAGATGATGGCACGCCCTTTCTTTGCACCCTCAATTATATCCCAGACGTGTCGTCTTGTTATTGGATCCATGCCGGTTGTCTTTGAAGTTAGTCATGAGGAACAGAATAAAACATATATCAGACAATGTCTCAGCAATCAATGGTAGACACATTTTGTACCCACCGGTTCATCTAGAATAACCAATTTCGGTTCGCCAATAAGAGCTATTGCAACACTGAGACGCCGCCTCATTCCTCCACTGTAACTGCTAGCTCTCATTCTGGCAGCATCAGTCAGTTTAACCTCAGCTAATGCATTGTGCACGACCTGTGATTCACAAGAAGCATGCAGAAAACTTGCATATTCGAGAGGTAATCTCAGTCTATGGTTTCCAGTCATGTTCCATGATTTGCAGGTTTGTTTTACAGTATCAATGGTGAATGGAACATGAGTTTAACAATTATCTCAACCGTTAAGTGTATCGGGACTCTTCAAAAGCCAGATTTTGGGTGGACAAGGGAAACAACTCGTCCATATAAATTTTGGTAAAAAAGTTTACAACAACACGGTTTAGTTACTACAATCCTAACTCCATTGGGGTCTGGAGGTTACCCCCCCCCCCTCCCCTCCCTCTTCCTCCATGGGCACGCTATTGAACTACACTTATGAACTGACCTCATCATTGCTTCATGATATTCTAATGCAAGTAGAAATAACATCTGATGATGATGGTTCTGTCTTATCATTCCTTCATACGAAGGTTTCAAAATGAAGCCTTTGAGGCTGTCTTTTTTTCATGAATTTAGTGTTAACTAAATTACATTGTACCCTCTGTAGGTAAGGTAAGGTCTGTCTACTCCTACCCTCCCTAGACCCCACTTGTGAAACATCAGTAGGTTGTTAAATTACAGATTAATTGGCACTACATTTCATGTCACCGACCCCAAGTAGTTGGGTTCTTTTAAGGATTAAGTTGTTGGCAATGAGTTGCAGTACTGGTTTCTTTTATCAATAGTAACGCACCGATTTTATGGAAGCAGGTGATAAACCTTTAATGGTGGCAAAGAGTTGGAGGTGTTCCTGTCCAGACAACTCATCCCAGAGAATATCAAACTGTGAAAATGGAAAGATGGTCATCACATAGGGACTAGAGTCATTCAGTCGCTGAAAACGCAAGAGAGAAATTGTGAAAATAGACTTACTTGTGGACAAACACCAATCATCTGTCGAATCTTTGACATGCCAGTTGAGCTGCGGATTGAGCATCCATATATTAATGCTGTAAAATTAAAATGAATAGTCATATGTTCAGTAGTAGTTCATACTAAACAAGAACTTAGTAAGGAAAGAAACTACCATCGCCATCAGTAACAGGTGTTATCCCAGTCAAACAATTTATAATAGTAGTTTTTCCAGCCCCATTGGGCCCAAGAAGACAAAACAGCTGATCCTTGGCAAAATTTACCCACAAGCCCTGCATACACCCCATGTCATACGGTTTCTCGGGATGTATAAATACAATCTATTTCAAAAACTAACAGTATACTTGGTGGGCTAGACCACAGCAGAACATAAAGTTGAAATCTTATAATTAGTCATTGCAAAAAATGTACAACAATTCTACAAAAATGTGAACTTTTTGCATGAGCGTGTTTTACTTGTAAAGAAGCACACTACCACCTCTGTACATTAGTTCTAGCCATGATCACAGGATTTCCCAGAATTCATACATACAATTTGGACTTTAGCCAATTGACATGGTGAAATATATAAAGAGTAGCAAATGCATCAAATGTTGTGTGTTTCTCCCCCTGCCCTATTTAGTTAGTTGTCTACTTTTTGAGGGCTTTGGTAATCATTTTTATTATCTCTCACTTGAGTGAATTTGTGCAGCATTTATTACGTTTTTCTTGTTTTACCCTTAATGAATTTATGCAGGATTTATTTGGACTTGCAGTCAATTAAATATGATGCGCATTAGAAAACATGAAAAGATGGTTTAAAACACAGTATTAAATGCATAGTGAGTTCATAAATAAGGGTATCCTTGGTACTATACTATCAGATAAGTTGTAATTGATTTATACAATGTATGCTACTTCCTTAATATGTGTAATTTTGGTGAAGTAGAGTAGTAGACAGACAAGTATGGCAGGAGGGAGTAAAAAATGGCCCCTTTCAAGCCGGCTAGTATATTGTTAGCATGTATATTACTCAATCGGAACACAAATGGTGACAGGTTCCTTTTGCCCCATTATTTAGTAACTGATTGGTTAAAAAACAATACATAATGAAGTCCAACTTATTTCATGGGTTATTGGCTTAAGTACGTTAAGAACTGGACATTTTCTAATCCACAAACTTTGTCAAACACGTAAAAAGAGGACTATTTAGTTTTAATGTAGTCCCTTTGGACTAACTAGATACGTATTAATAAAAAAACATCATTGTACCTTCAGAGCATGATAAGGTGAGTTCATTTTGCAATTACAACAGCTAATCTTCCTTGAACTTGGATACATCTTCACAAGGCCACATAACTGAACTGCTACTGTAGAATCAATTTTGCGATCATTTGCTTGTTGTTTCACTGTGTTTTCTTCTTCAAGAACATCCTCATCATCTGGAACACTACTTTCTGATTCCAGAATTGCACCGGTACAATTACAGATACTGCCCTCTGAATAAGAACATACGTTTTCAAAGTTTTTGGGTCACTGAGATTTTCCAAGAGAGCAAATAAATTAAAAACAATAGCTCGGAAGCCAGTTACCAGATACATTATCTCCACCTTTTCCTGTCCAGTAACCAGGAATCAAGAAGTAGAAAATTGATTTTCTCACGCCAGATGAATTCGGAACTATGTTGTCCAAGTAGATTGCAAGAACAAACCACAGAAAGCATGTTGACATGAGCCATATATAAATGTCATTCTGTTGAGAAAACAAAATCAGACTAAAACATTACGTGTAGAAATTGATGGAATATGTAAGCTTAGTAAAATTAAGCTAAATGAAAACAAGAATCCGGCATTCATGCAGCTCTTCCACTTCAGGTTATTCTTACCCCCTTCGTCTCAGCTGATTAAAATTTTGTAGTTGACCTCTTTTTCACTGTAAATAATCTCATTCATAAGTGATAAGCCAAAGGCGAGAAAGACACAAACACATTGAACAGTCAGTTCTTGGGCCTTCACCATCCACATTTTACATACAACATGATAGAGACGGATAAAATTAAGGGACTCTAGCAAAATAAAGACTGTCAAGCAAATATAGATTTCAGGGCTCAGATTGGTGCTGGAAATTAGAGACTTGTATATTCACTCCTACAATTCTTTAATCAATTTATAATCTCAATTTTTATGCACATTGTGCTAGATTATACTCCTTCCATCCCATTGTTTTTGTGTACATTTCTTTTTTGGGTCGTCCCACGGTTCTGGTCCACATTCCTTTTTTAGTAATACTCAATTATCTCTTTTACCCTTCACTTAAATTTTAATTACTTCTTTTTTTCTCATACAACTACTCACTCCGCCTCTCTACTTTCAAGTAGGGGTCAGGTCTGCACAGACATGCCCTCCCCAGACCCTACTTTTGCCAGATTCTACTGGGTTGTTGGTGTGCAAGTACTTACTCCCATCAAAGCACCTGGCGACAAAGAACTTGATATGGAAGAAAGAGATCTTGACCCTAACCAGGACTAATTAAAGTTGGAGTAATTATACAAACGAAGAAGACCACTACGCCGGCAACAAAAGAAGTGTTGATGCCAGCTACAAAGAAATTAAAAGACGATATCAATTTGGAGTAATTTTTGTTTCTTTTAAGATCTCCGTCTGCTCTCCTGCTCAGATCTCCCTCACGCAAGATCTCTTTACTCTAACGAGATCCATCTCTACAAATCAAAGAAAAAAAGTGACGATGACAATGATGAAGAAGGCAGCAGCAAGATCCATTTTTATGTTACCAAGTATGTCAATGATAGAACACCACCAATTTCATGAAATAGTGTGCCGTCGATTTTTGTAATTTTTGCAAGGATGATGGCAACAAACCCCGTCAATGAAGGGAGACGTCAGGGGTTTCAAAGAAAGAGACGGAGGAAAATCCAAACTTCTAATCTTGATAATTTCAATTCTATGTGCCCTTGTTTTGGATAATGAGGGTATTTTAGACATTTCCCTCTACTTCTTTCCTTCTCTTGGTATGTGTGCCATAAAGAAACTGGATGAAAACACCAAGATGGAGAGAGTATTTAAGGATTTCCTTTAGCATATGTGGTATTGAGACTTGAGAGATTAATGCAATTTAAGAATCCTTAAAGATGAGCAGTCTTAGGCTGTCAAGCAAGTTTTCTGGCTGGGTAATTCCTTTGGGGATTTCATGTTCTTTGCATTCTTGGTGTATGTTTCTCCATTTACTGGATAGATAGTATATTTGTGGACCATGATGAATAGACCCTAGAGTGCCCATGACACCATGGAATGCTGTCCGATGAATAGACCTTTGGGGATTTCATGTTCACTAAAATTCTATCAGCAAGAGTGAATTTCAGCCACAATTAGGAGACTGAGAAACAATCCTGAATTACACAAGGACTTTGTTTTAGCTGCAAGTTCAAATACAGTCCAGGCCATTGGTGCAATCCTGGGCATTAAGCAATCCTGGTATTGACAAATGATGAAGTTGAAGAAAGCGGAAACGGATGGAAATCTTGCCCAGAAAATGATTCAGACATAATTTTCACAAGTATTAGTTTCACATTGTTCTGAGTAAAACAAATATTACCACCAAGAAGTTGCAAGGTAAGATGGGATCCTGAGAAGTACTTATCCTTACCGACAGTTGGTCTACTCATAACTTCGTAGGTGATACTGTGGTTGATGAGGTCAAGCTACCTACCAATGTTGTCCCTCCATTTGGTGTGCAGATTGGGAATGGGGACATCATCCGTTGTTGTATGCTATGTTCATTTATTGAAGTACAAGTTCAAGATTGGTTCACAATACGATAGAGCTTTTATACATTCCCTCTTGATAGAGCTGATTTTGTGTTAAGATACAGTGGTTGGCTTCCCTGAACACATTACGAGCCAATTGGAACAATGTGTTTCTCACCTTCACGTGGAATGAGCAGCAATATAACCTACAAGGTATTCCACTTATAAACTCTAGATCATACACCCAACAAAACATTTTCATAACCCCTTCTCTTGAAACAATCCCTATACAGACATCCTTACTGAATATGATTCTATTTTTCAAGAACCTATCTCCTAACCTCCATTCTGAAACGATATAAACCACATCCCTCTTATCCCACTTCCAAACCACCAAACATTCGCCCCTACAGATAGTCAACACCGAAAAAACCAAAATTGAAAACCAAACTGCAAAAAACTAGAAGCTGGCTTTATACGCCCAATTTCATGTCCTTCTAGCAACTAATTCTAGCAACTAATTATTTGGTACGACTCGAAAAGGTTTTCTTATTGCGTTATGAGTGTATGCCTCTAAAAACCTAAAGTTATATACATTATTATGGAATAAAGAAATTAAAGAGTTCCTGCTTTCAATAAAAAGAGTTCCTTCTTCCTTCTAATTGTTCAATTGATTTTTCTGCTCCTTTTTTCAGATCTGAGAATCTGAGAAATCATAGCTAAGAACTCAACTTACCGAGTCCACCTTCAGTACCTATCCACATCCCCATAATTCCTATTGTATTGCTTTCAGAAATCAGAAGTAACCTCATCTTGATTCTCTGCTTTCAATAGAGCAAGATCGTATTATTTTGAATATAAGAAAACTTTGAAATCGTTTTCATCTCTTGGAGACCTTGTTCTAATTTACATTAGGATATTTTCTTATACTCTTGCTACCCTATTATCTGCTTCTCTCAGAAAAGGGAAAGCTTCTCTGAGTTCTCTCTCTCTCTCTCTCTCTCTCTCTCTCTCTCTCTCTCTCTCACACTCTGAAAATCAATGCAGACTGAATTCAGAGATAGATTGTTGAACTACGAACTTACCAATTACAAAGCTCCCATAAAACAAAATAAAATAAAATAAAATAAAATAAAAAAGTGCATTGCTGAAGTAGCAAAAAAGTCTACCTACAATGGTTATTAGACACTCATTATCATTTGGAGCACACTTTGCTCTTCTATTCCAGCTAACACCAAGATCTTCGGGATTAGCAGTTGCATCCGCAGCCAGCTTAATACCTTGACTAAAAAGATTTGGTGGAAAAAATGACCAAATGATCCGGTAAATTTTAGGGAATGTCTCGCTGTATGGAAATCCAAATGCTGTTACAATCTGTGTGGGAAAATGGAAAAGAAACAGAATAAAGAGAAATCAGTTATCATCATGAATAATTAATTATTGGATATTTGCTAATAAATGAAAACAGATCCTTGCCTGAGTCAAGGAACCAACAATGTAAGTCGAAAATCCCACAGTTGTTGAGGAAGATGACTTGGTAATAAAAGCAGATAGCAAGAAAGCAAGCCCAATCTGGTTACCAGCAAATATGATATATCATATATTAGCAGTAAAATACAATATTAGTTCTTTTTGTAGTGTTAATACTACAGAAAATAAGCAAATTTAATGGTGTGAAGAATTTGAACTGGCATGTGAAACGCACCATATTGAACTGGAAAAGAAAAAACAGCATGAATAGAACTGCAAAACTGTTGTTCAAGAAAAAATTGAACTGAAACATCATCCCAAATAATAATATTGTAAGTGTTGATAGAAGTGTCATAATGCCCTCCCATGTGAGCCATGATAACCAATATGAAGTGTCATAGAGACCCATCATGGTCATAGCCTGTAACCAGATATGACATGAAAAATGTGAGCACACTTCCAGAAAATGAAGGAAAAAGTTTTCGTGATTGGAGAACTCAAAGTATGCGAGACCTGTCGGAGTTTAAGTTCTTTCTCCATGACTAAAGCACTGATTTGGAAGACAAAAGAGAACATGGCAATTGCCAGGAAAAATGTTGGTCCAGCTGCACCAATAGCAGAAAACGTTCCAACTGCAGGATGTGCAAATTCCCTGATAGTGACAAGCCAGCTGAAGTTTGGATCTAACAACATAATGGCCATAGAAGTTCCATTATGATATGAAAGAAAACAATATTATTAAGTATACATGTTTCAATCAGATGGAAAGTACAACTATTGACCACTCCCATACCTCCAATCAGAGATCGTGCAATTTCACGCTCTGCTGCAAGTTGGAGGGGGATTTGGAACTTGAATGTGGGATCTTCAAAAATCCCTCGTTTAGCCACTGGAGTAGAATTGGTCTGTAGACCATAACTAATTACACTGGCACTTCTTTCAACAAAATGAAGAGCTCCAGGGCATTGCATAGCATTATTGAAAAGCCAAACGTCCACTTCATCCCGAGATCTAAATGATTGAACCTGCAACGGAAGGCATGCTACTGATTACAGCTTGGTAAAACTAGGGCTGGAATTTTAAGATTTTTGTTATCAAATGGTATCTCCAAAGACATACTGTATGTTACACCTGAGATAGCAACATATGGATCATCAATTAGTGTGTGTTGCACCTAATAATGTGTTGATCCTGCTTGTGTCTAGCGAGAAGCACCGGAAACACAAGCACACGGATCCATTCTTTGTCATCCATGAAATGATGAAAGTAGTATATGCATCCATGAAAACATTTAAACCTGATCTAGGCATTGTGCTAATTCCTTGAACCTTTAAACCTAGTCTATGCATCTATGAAAACATTTAAACTTAGTATAGGAATCTATGAAAACATTTACACTTAGTATAGGCATCCATGAAAACATTTAAACCTAGTGTAGTCTAGGTATCCAAGAAAACTATTGAAACTTCGGAAGTTTTCTTAAAAGCATCAACAAAAAACCTAATAATTTGTCAGTTCGTTGAGACTTAACATGAAATATTAAATCCAAAGGCTAGAGACGATTTCAAAGAAAGAAGTGGCTACTTTTAATTTATCACACCTCACAGTCTCACACGCATAATGTGACAATGTAGCAGCTTCAATTCCTGAATCAGTATATTAAGCTTCTTAACACAAAACATGAACAAGAAGAAAAACATCATTAAAGATAAACAAAGAGCGAAATGTGGATTGAGCTCATGTCTGCATGCCCAACCAAGTGATTATATTCATTCAATAAAACAATTTGAAATTCAACTTCCAGTTAAAGCAATATTCTATACATGTTCTTTACTCGAAGTCTTGAACTGCACAACACAACCACACTAAGAGACTTCATTACGTATTGTCTTATCTACTCCCTCAGTTCCACTAAAATCTTCCTAGTTACTATTCACATGGTAAAATCAGATCTTCTTTCCTTATATATTTCCATTGCTCATTTGATACAGTGAAATTGTCAAACTGCATCATGTTTTAAAGAAAGTTTCAAGTAGTTTATAAATATATTAATTTGTATATTTAAATTATACACCAACTTAAAAAATAATAATTGAAAATAATTGCAATCAGTAATCGCGAACCGAAACAGGAAGCGTATTGCAGCAAAGATTAAAATTTCTAGTAGTTCTCCGTAACAAATATATGTGTCGATGGACAAAGCAAACACTCCCACACTATTTAGTAAACTGTGGGTCAAGTATTAAACAGTGAACAATACATTTGGTCAATAATACATTCAAATCAATGACAAGGTCAGATTTTTGGATATAAACGCGTTGAATTAAAACGCAAGAATTCATATATGTTCAAGTATTCTGCCCTAAAAATTGTGGCCCAATCTGTGTCTATAATTGTTGAAAATAAAAGGCTAAAATACTACATACTCCGTGTATCCCAAAATTAAGTTCTATCTTTAATTTCATTGTCCCCATAATTTGAGATAGATAAAAAATCTAATGATATTAAATTCACAATATAACTCATTGTAAAGTCTGCCGACCCAAACATTAACACGAGATCTTTCAAGCCACAGACTTTACCCGTATTTCTCTAGAATGTTCCATACACCTCTACATCTCTAAAGTCTTATATAAAGTCTCCACAAACATCTATCAATGTTTGAAATGGTGGAACGTAAACCCGCCTCAAGGCACGCAATAAATCTTTTTCCAAAAATTAAAGCCATGGTGTGTATCCCAAATCACGCAATTAGCTTAAAAGCTTACGCTATGGGGCGTACGCAATTCACTGTCTTAAAATTAGAAAATCAAAGGTTAAAGTTGTCAATTACCCAATTTAAGTGTATATATTTTAAAATTACCTTGTCGATGATCTTAATTGTGACCATTATCGGGCAATTACCAACCTGCGATTCATCTTCATCATAGCGTCGGCCATTTCTGCTTCTCTGTTTTCCGTATCCATAGCGATAGCAGGTACGATTCTTCTTTTTTTCCGGCAAAAGGTAGACAAATGGAAGAGCTGGACCGATTTATTATTGAGCTACAGCTAGACGATTTATAATTCATCTTCTTGATGGCTTACAGCTGTTAATCTCCTTTTTTTCTTTTGATGAACTATTTTTTTCTAGCTGCTAATCTCTTTTTCCGTCTTTTTTTTATAATTGTTATGTTAATTGTTGTGTTTTTTTTGTTTCTAAGATGAGTTGTTGCATAGTATTGTATTGTTTATTAGGTTTCTCAAGATATTGCTTAAATGTCGGACCCAACATGGAAATATGGTGTTGACTCAACACCCAAAAACGAAGGACAATATACTTTGAGCAATATTATGTCTTATTCCATGTTAGACTTTGTTGTGTTTGCGATGTATTACTTTGACAATATTTTTTTAATGTTTTTGGATTATTTATGTTATACATTATATTCTATCTTTAGTTTTAAATTGTTTTGTGGATATTTTTCACTTTAAAAATTGAGGCTTACGCCTCAAAACACTACCCAATACGCCACGAAAAGAAAATGCCTCGAAACCGCAATACGCAATTTCGAACATTGACATCTATAATGTTCAAGAAAAATCTAGAGGACTCCACATAGCTCTAGAATATTTTAGATGATTCGACACTCTTCTACAAACTCCTTGAGACTTCCACACTTCTCTAGAAAGGTCTAAAATATTCTATAGAGTTCATACTTCACACTCTCCCTCATAATTCTAGGGAGTTCATACTTCTCTAGAAAATTCCACAACATTCTAGATTTCTAGAGAGTTCTACATATCTTCGCCAACTTATAAAAATCTCAAAAATCTTCCTTCTCATAGCCTTTTGGAAATATTGAATTATTATCCTAACAAAGTGTTATAGCTCACGTGGACTATTAGTTAGTAATGACTCGTTCCTGGCCAAAAATCAAGATAAAAAATCAGAACTCGCCTGCGCAACCATGGAGGCTTCATTGAAGGCTACTGAAGGAAGATTTACGAGAATGGATGAAAGAACTAAAGCGCAAGATGAGAAATTAGATCAAATGATGCTGAATTTGAAGAAAATGGAAAAAAAAATCAGGCAAAGAGAAGAAATTCAACCCGTCAACAAGTGGAGGTGAAAACCAACCACACTCAAGAACACTCAGCTTCAATCCCAAGCAGGAATTTCCCAAATTTGATAGCAAAAACTAAGAGTTTGGATCAAGAAAGTAAGTAATTCACACCTTGCAAAATCCCAGAAGATCAATGGGTAGATATTGCTAGCTTGCACATGGTCGAAAAAGCTGAAAATTGGGTAACAACTAACAAGCTACCTATCTTTCAAAAAAATTGTGGTATGGCATGAATATATCATTGATTTGAGTGTAAGATTTAGGGGTAATAAGTACTATAATGTGGTGAAACAATTCAAGAAGTTGAAACAGATCATAAGAATCCTACATTGATGAATTTGAGGACTTCATGTCAGTTTCTGGTCCAACGTAGCCACTACTTACCTGATTCCATTTTGGATTGCTTTATTGGAGGGTTGAAACCAGGATCAAGTTGTTTGTTAAAGCCTTCAAGCCTAGTTGCATAGTTCAGTCATTTATTATGCAAGGCTTAAGGAAGAATAAATGGAGGTGGAGTATTCTAGATTCAGCAGATATACAACAAATCTGGATGGAAACAAAGTGTTACAAAGCACTTACCAACAATTCATCAAAACCACCACATCTACCTTCTACACAAACCAAGCATTTTCACTTCCAAAAATTTAACCCCTCAAATCAACCATGTCTAATAGAAGCTACAAACACATGCCTGCAATGTGAGGATGGAAAAGATAGCAAAAGGGTTGTCTACCACTGTGATAAACCCTTTGAGAGAGCCATAAATGCAGTTTCAAGGAACAACATTTGCTAACTGTGGAGATACCTGCAGAGGGAGAGGCCATAAATTGTGAGGAAGATGTGTTAACTTAGCTTGATTCATTTACAACAACTGAAAGATCTGATGTTTGCATTCCTGTACAAGCATTGACTTGACGACACGGCTATCAAACCATGAGAATTATGGGCATGATAAAAAGGAGGCCTATTCACATATTGATTGATTGAGGAAGCACTCGCAGTTTCTTTATCCTAGACATTGCTCGGACCTTGGGATGTATAATTAAACGGGTTCCCACCCAAGCAGTGACAGTTGCAAATGCTCATAAAATAGCTTCTCAACATGCTTGTAAGTTGTAACCAGTTTATATGGAATATGCAAAACAAGGAGTTTGTTATGTCTTGTTCATACCATTAGGGAGCTGTGATAAAGTTCTTGGGATACAATGGTTAGAAACCCTAGGACATGTTGGGATTTTAAGGACATGACCATGAGGTTTGACTTGGATGGAGAACCCTTTGTGCTTAAGGGAATGCTGAATAAGAAAATGAAGATTGTAAAAGGAACTCCATCATCAAAATTATTCAATAACTCTATGAAACTTTGCTTTCTACAAGTTAAGGAAGAAGAGGCAGAACAATCTCCTGGTATGATACAGTGTTGGGAGTGTAAGGGAACTACTGATGAGGATCAAGAACTAGAAGCATTAAAAACAGAGTTCAATATGATCTTTCAATAACCAATAGAATGACCTCCTCAAAGACAGGTATTTGACCATAGAATACCCGTGGAGTCAGGGGTCAACATTAGGCCTTACACGTACATCTTGAAGCAAAGAGATACTATTAAGCAATTGGTGCAAGAAATATTGGAAAGGGGAATCATACAGCACAATTACAGCCCCTTTGCCTCTGAGGTAGTATTGCAGGTAAAAAGGATGGAACGTGGAGGCTATGTATAGAGTCTATAGGTACGCCATACCGCCTACGTTTGGATCGCAACCTGTTATATCCGGGCTTGGCCCTATCATACCCTCCCCCATGTCCCACACCCTCGCAAAAACCAAAGGACTTACGTTCAAACATTATGATTCATTTTAATGAGAATTCCAAGTCCTTCAACCCGAGAGGCCAAAATAACTTCGGACCTAAGGGTTCTGCCAACCAACTCCCACTCTGCCAAACCCCACCCTAAACATCCAAAGCTCCTTTCCATTTAATTCCTTTCAAACATAAAGTTTTCCTACACTTATTTTAGCCTATGGCCGAAAATAAGGGTGTGTAAAATAAAACCTTTTGTTTGTTGTTATTTTCCTTCTTTTAAGCCTTTTATTCAACAAATAAAACCCTCCCTCTATTCCATTCACCCCCTGGCCAAAATACACTTCACAATCCCAACATAAACACCCACAAAGAGCCAAAACCCTGACCCACCACTAGCCACTCATTCCTGCTCATGTTCCCTTACAAATAACCCAAACCTATAAGTCCAAAACCACACATTATATCCC
>OOIL02006740.1:599238-648576 GCA_900332095.2 Cuscuta campestris | reverse complement strand
GGTTATCTTAAGTGTGAGTTTTAGGTTCTAGATATTTGATTAAGTGTGTCATATCTTAATTAAATTCTAGATTCAAACCCCAAGTTAAGATAAGGGTGTGTAATATCTCTTAACACCAACTTGGTTTTATCCATCATTATTTTCTATCCATTTCTTTCCCCACCATTTCTATCCTTAATCCCCTTTTCTTTCCTCATATTAAAAATACCAAAAGAACTCCTTCATCATCTCCATATCTTTCCAAGCCATTTCCCCACAAAACACACTTCTTCCTGCCCAGAATTCTGCCCAATAATCGATTATCTTGATTGACAATCGATTATCCGTCGTCGTTGAAAAAACCTGCAGCCTTCAACAATCGATTATCCCCTTTGACAATCGATTATCCGTACTACTTTGAAACATCTGCAGCCTGAAACAATCGATTATCAGAATACTGATAATCGACTATCAATCCCTCCCGAAAATCCAAGAAACTGAACCAGCAAATAATCGATTATCCAACTTAGACCATCGATTATCAACCCATCCTGCAAAAGAAGGAGCTTGTTCCTTAAATCCGAGCTTAATACCGACAAACCCGGAGCTTAGATATAACAGAACTTGTTTGTGGCAGAATTAAGCAACTTATTTACTTGTTTCTTCTCCTCGATTGTCGATCCAAGTGCCCGAGCCTTAGACACGATCTTGCTGATCTTGCTTGCAAAATCATCAATACTCTCACTTTCCTTCATCTCAGCAGCTCAAACTCTCTGTTCAGAGTTTGGATACATGCTTGTTTAACCCGATCGGCTCCAAGATAACGCACCCTGAGTGCATCCCACACGTCCTTGGCCTCTCCATGTCCTGCTACTTGCATCAAAATGTCTTCAGGTAGTGCCTGGAAGATAAAGGCCCTTGCCTTCTTCTGGATCTTGACGTCCACCTCTGTCGCATTCGGTGGTTCTATGGCATCCCAAATTCCTTTGGCATCCATAAACGACTGCATCTTGATAGCCCAAGATGTATAATTTGTTGTAGTGAGTACAGGACATTGATACGTTGTCGAGCCTCCATCTCGAACCGGGGTGACAACAACAACATCATTTGTTTTTTTAGTATTGATGGCCTCCATCACAGACTATTGTTTTTCTGGTGTATTGCAAGACAACTACTGATCACAGATCTGTGTTTGATTTTTTTATTTTTACCAGGGCTCTGATACCAATTGAGAGAAAAAAATCAGATCTGGAGTATATAAACATAGTGTTTTTTATTGTGGAACTGCTGTCCAGAACTATGTGTCCATACATGTAAATAGAGGACTAAACAACACAACCATTACAAATAGACACAACAGTTACTAACCAACATATGTGTTGGAAACTGTCATAAAACTGCCTGCCTAACTGCTTGCCCCTTTTTTATTTATTTTTTAAATTTAAACTATATTCTGGACTGGAATTAACCAACAGCCTAGTGTTTGCCTGTTTTTTCTACTTCTAACCTTTGAGTTTGTCAAGTGAAAATTAGGCCGTTTTTGGGAATCTTCAAGATTGTTGAATAATCTACAAAAACAAACTTATTCGACTAATTAGCAGAGTCTTTGAAAAGAAGTGCATAAGCTACTCTTTTTTATGAAATAACCAAAATGAGGATAGCAGTTACTTTTACTCCTATCATTTTGATATTATTTTGTTTAACTTATTAAAACATGATTTTTAAATATATGTTATATAATTCAAATCAATCGACCCAACCGACCATGTTAGTCACACCATAGCAAATTCAGTCAATTAAACCACTTCAACCTAATTTGCATGTTTTGTTGCATCTTCTTTTATGATAGTTAGCTTTATTGGCAAAATTTTCCCCGAACACTAACATATTTAGCTGAATCGGCTGATAATGAGAAAAAAAAGAAATGGACAAGATACTTTTTTCGTTGAAGTTGTTGCAATAAATAAAAATGACACTGCTTCGCAAGACATGGAACAAATGCTATTTGCGAATAGGCATGCTGCTAGAGAACCAAGGTTCACTTCAGCCTCTATGCCATATTTATATATTATTTCTTTATTTATTATGAGTATATTTTAAATTATGTTTTTGATTATGGCCTAAATCAAAATGGTACATTAAGCGTCTTTTGCTACTTTGTATGAAGTTTTGGGTAGTGAATGCAACAGTGTATCAATGCTCTAATGGAGATGACCTCTCCCTTCTTTTGAACGAGCAGGCTGTGCACATCTTGACACCTAGAACTCTAGAAGAAATGAAGTTGGGTTTATACTAGGTTGGGATGTGTTGATATTATTGAGATAATTCAGTATACAAACCATTGTTTGAGCAAGTTCAACAACTTCACCCCACCGACCAAAACAAACTCAAAGTTTTTTGTTATGCATAAATTTTTTATGGGAGTATAGTTATATATATATATATATATATATATATATATATATATATATATATATATATATATTTGTGTGTGTGTGTGTGTGTGTTCTGCCTTTCTCATGTACCAACAAAGAATGATCTGCTATGAAAGTTGCCAGAATAATTTGTTTTTCTTTATTCATAGGTTTTCTGTCCAACTGATTTTTTGGCTGCAGAAACGAAATGTGCGAACAAATCTAAGACTCATTTTGTTCCCAGTAGTAATCTGTCTGTTGCTTGTGCTTATCCAATATGTGGTGAATAACGAGTTGGATAAGCCTTCAAGAAGGTGTGGATGCACCTGTGTTGATAAGAATGGAGATGGAAATTGTGAACGAGTTTGTGGGGTTGAGTACTCAACCTTGGATCAAGCAGTCAATTGTCCTCTTCCTCATCCACCAGAATGGCCTCCCTTGTTACAGATACCTAGAGTAGAATATCGTGCAGTACAAAATGATTTTACTCCATACAAAGATTTACCCACAAAATCATGCAAGATCACTAGATCCTGTCCAGCGGTTATACTCTTGACTGGAGCTAATAAAACATTTGCTGAAAGTATGACGATGTATTTCATCTATAGTCTGATATGTTCCAAATGGATTCACTATTTCTTTGTAGTGTTATTAGTCCACCTTTTAAAATTATTTCTGGATCTTGATAGGCATTGGTGGAAATTTGTTCCATAGCCCAACCACACTCAATTCTTCTGAAATTCCTTACAATTTAGCTGATGATTTCTTGGTGAGTTTTTCTTCTCTTGCATGTTTTGTTGTCTCCCCTAATATCATATTAGGTATATGACCATGTTTTTGCGTAGTTCTGCTCCTTTGGTGGAATTATTTCATCTGTTTTGGAATCAGCTTTCAAAGTATTTCAG
The DNA here is from genome assembly GCA_900332095.2 of Cuscuta campestris. Classification (NCBI taxonomy): domain Eukaryota; kingdom Viridiplantae; phylum Streptophyta; class Magnoliopsida; order Solanales; family Convolvulaceae; genus Cuscuta; species Cuscuta campestris. Next base: position 645,278 of record OOIL02006740.1, on the reverse strand, counting down.
GGTTCAGGATCATACACGGCGTATTCTAATTTTGTGGAACCAGCTTTCTCCTCAAATTTAGCAGTGTACAGTATTCAGCCTTCGTGTGCTTCAAACTATACATTTTCACTTCCTTTGAGAATAGGTTCACGCTTTCTGCAACAAGGTTTGGAATAGCTTACTTTTTCATATCTATTTCTATTTAATAAATCATTGTTTCTTTGCGTGAAACTAATCCATTTCTGACATAAGCATTTATGGGTATTTTAATTTTGTTTTGATTTATTTTAAAGTTCTTCGATACATCTCTTTTAATCTTCTATTACTTTTTGATGCAGATATCAGTTGCACTCAAGGCTTACATTTATGGCGTAATAGTTCATCTAAAATTAACGATGAACTTTATAGAGGGTATAGAAAAGGGAATTTAGAGAAAGAGATAAATGAGATAATAGCAGGTTTATTTGCCACTTGCCAGCTATTGCTTACATGTCTCTTTACTCTGCAATAGTAATGATATGCTCTAAAAGGAGTACCCCTCAATTCTTGTTGTGTTTTGCAGCATATGATTTCTTAAATTCTAATGGAAATCACTACAATGTGAGTATTTGGTACAATGCTACATACAAAAACGACACAGGAAACACACCTATATCACTTGCACGGGTGCCTCGCTCAGTGAATTTGGTACTCTACTCGTGAGCTTCCTTGATTGATAGTTGTTTTCTGGTGCACAAGATTTTCTTGATCATTTAAATCATGAAGTGAATACTGTTTTCTTGTAGAGTGCTTAATTGTCTTCTTCCATGCTTGTGTGTGTTAGTACCTGAAACTGTATTACAATGTAGATACCGTACCACTGAATATATCCTTTCATTATTTTGCATCAATTAATCTTTCCCTTTAGCAGGTAAGGTTTTAATAAAACATTTCAACGACAATTGACAAAGACTGAAGGGAGGTATAAAGTATAAACACCCTAGAAGATTACTCCCTCCGGCCCAAAAAAATCTTCCGATTTTCCTTTTTGGAAAGTCCCAAAAAAGCTTCCTCTTTCCATTTTTGGAAATCTTTTTGTGGCTCTCCATCTTTCTCTCATCTGCATCACTTAAAACCACTCAATTTTACTTTTCTTAAAGTTTGTGCCAAACCTAAACAAGAAGCTTTTTTTGGGGACAGAGGTAGTATCAATGATTTTTTTTTCTTGCTGAAATCAAGATCAATGAGTTTCTAACAATCCTACTTTTACTAGAAAAGATTTTTAAGTTCTAACACAGTATATTAATTGCCTAATGAGCTTACATTATTACATTCATTTAATCATTTTTCGTTCTCTTACATGTTTTACTACATCAACAGAATAATTTTAGAGGCTTGCATATTTTGGTGTATGCTAGGTATCCAATGCCTATCTCCAATTTCTGCTTGGCCCTTCAACAAAAATGTTATTTGAGTTTGTTAAAGAAATGCCAAAGCCTGAAACAAGAGTCAGGCTGGATTTTGCTTCTCTCCTTGGGCCTCTTTTCTTTACTTGGGTGATTATACAGCTATTTCCGGTAAGTTAACTTGTTTTGTATTTCTTTGTAGCGGTGTTCAAAATTTAACTAATTTGTTTCTTCATCCTCATTGTAGGATCCATTCTAGTTCTTCTATTTACACCACAAGCACAGCATTTCTTTAACTTCGGCTTCACAAAAAAATTTCCTGATGTGATATTGTTCATGGAGACGAGAATTATAGATTTATGAAGAACTTTTATGTTGAAGGGGTTATGGGTATACTTTTCCCTAAAATGAATGAATAAAACTTGTGTTTACTAGAAGTCTAGAACCAAAATAACTTATTCACTTTCTTCACCAGCTCACCTACATTGCATTATTTAATTAAATTATTACTAATATTTCAGGTTGTATTGACATCTCTAGTTTACGAGAAGCAACAAAAGCTAAGAATTATTATGAAAATGCATGGACTTGAAGATGGACCATATTGGATGATTTCTCATGCTTATTTTCTTGCCATATCTTTCATTTATATGCTATGTTTTGTGATTTTTGGATCCTTAATAGGTAAGTTTAGCTATTTGCTTATGTCTAGTGAACTGATTCCTTCTTATGAATTTGCTTTCTAGTTAACCGACTCCATTTGTTTTTTTTACAGGTTTAAAGTTCTTTACACTGAATGATTACAGCATCCAGTTGATTTTTTACTTGATCTACATTAACTTGCAAATTGCACTAGCATTTCTCATTACTGCATTTTTTAAGAATGTGAAGACAGCAGCAGGTTTGGCCTTACTGAACTGTTATTTTGTAAAGTCAGAACCCATTCTTTTTCCCACTAATGATGTTTCAATGTTACAGTGGTAGGTTATGTAATGGTGTTTGGTTCCGGACTCTTGGGTGGCTTCCTTTTTCAGTTTTTTGTTCAGGATACATCATTTCCAAGTAAGTTTGGAAGCATAAAGATTGCTGTTGCAGTTATCTTTTTTATTTTTTTATTTTTTTATCAAATGTTGATTTAAATGGCACATTAAATTTTCATAGTTTCTTACTTTCTATGACGTTTTGGGCAGTAAATGCATGAATGAATGCATCAATGGTCTAAAAAAACAACCACTATATTTTTTTCCAAGGGTAAGGTTGCGTATATCCTCTCCAGACCCCAACGGAGTTGGGATTATTGTGGGTTTGTTTTTGTTGATTTCAAGTTTCAGTCTTCCCATTAATCCTCATTGTAAATTTTCCTCAAGCGTGTCTTTGTTTTGCATGCATGAAAAAATAATCTATGAGCACACATCCACCTCAGCATCCTCATTGTTGCCACTTGATGTTGGCAAACATAAGTTTTCTTTACTGCCCAACACTATGCTTCGTATAGCAGAGCCGTGCCGGTCTAGTAACTATCCGATAAAACCTTCCTTTCATGCTTATTGATATCTTCTTATCGCGAAGAACACCTAAAGCTAGCTTCTACTTTGCCCCAGCGGCTCCAATAAGATGAACGATATCCCCATTTGCCCAAACCAAGGTACAGAAACATGTCTTCTTTTGGCATAGAGTGTGAATGGGTCGGTACTCCCACTTTTGACTCCAACGCTCTACCACTGAAGCAACATTTTATGTATTTGGTCTTACTGGATTTTAAGGAATGACGGTACATTTCCAACTTATCATTGAGTCCCTCAGTGTCTCATAGCATGCACCAAGGACCAAGGTACCTCCCCCTTAACATCCTCAGTCAAAACATCCATCACCAGTGCAAACAAGAAAGGGCTAAGGGCTGACTCCTGGTGTAACCCCATGTCTACTGGGAAGGGTCAGCGTCACCTTGACATTCTTCATACTTGTCCTCGCCCCGACGTACATGTCCTTGACCACACAAACGTAAGCAATCAGTTTCCCTCTGAACTCCAGTCACCTCTATGAAATCTCCCTTGAAGCCTTGTCGCACACATGTCTTCTCTAGTTCAATAAACACCATTTGTAAGTCCCTCTTCTTGGCTCTATACTCCATCAACCCCCTCAGGAGGTGAATGACTCGTGTAGTTAACCGGCTAGGCATAAAACCAAATCAATTCTAGGGAATGCACTCCTCCTTCCTCATTTTAGCCTCAATGACACATTCCCACTTCCCAGACCTTCATAATTATCACAACTCTGGAGATTACCTTTGCCCTTGTACAATGAGATGACTACACTCTCCCTCTTCGATTACCCCGCTGAACTGAGTGATGAAAAAAAAGACTACACTCTCCCTCCATTCATCAAGCATCCTAGACGTTGTAAACATAACATTGAAAACCTTGGTAATCCACACTAACCCACTGCTACCCACAATCTTCTAGAACTCCACTGGAATCTCATCCATCCCCAAGGCTCTCCCCCCTCTCATCTTTCAAATGGGCCTCACCATTTGTCCACTTCCTTCTGACACAATAACAAAGTCATGTTGCTTTTCAGAATTCAGATAGCCCAACTCGCCTAGTACTAGCCTCCCTTCCCCTCCTCCACTAGTTGGACACCACCATTGCCATAAACAAAACCCTACCATCACTGTCTCTCACGCACCTTACATGTTCCAAGTCTTGGGCCTTCCTTTCACGTGCCTTAGCTAGCCAGAAAAACCTCTTATCGCCACCTCGCTCCTCTAAGTTCTTATAAAGACGTTCAGAAGCTGCACTCTTAGCCCTCACAATGGATCCAACCACCAGTCCCTGTCTGGCCCTGTCTAATGGATCCCACTGCCTCGGACTACGCCTAACACCTTCTGAGTAGCTTTCAAGATGCAGTTTGTGGTTTTATGTCATCGGCCTTGCACGCGGTTTCCCACACGCCTTTCTCTTGGACTCGGGCAATCAACTCCAGGATCTTTTCCCCACCCAAGCTCCCCAAGTGGATACACGGTGGACCACCCGTCCTCCCTTTCCTCTTCGCCCACCTGATTGCTACATCCATCATCAGTAATTTATGTTGGGTTGTAAGGTTCCCACTTTGAATTACCTTAGCGTCCTTGCATAGCACCTGTCACACCTGCGTAGGAGGAAGAAATCAATTTGCGACCTCCCACTTTTTGAAGAAAGAGTTAGTTTTTTTTCAAAAACACTCATTCTAAATAGGAGGGCGGGTATTGAACGTAGATTCTGCAGTATTTTTTTGTATTCTTAAAGTCCATGAGTATTCAATCAAGATTCTAAAAGGTCATTGAATCTAATGGTATTAAAAAGTCCATGCATTTATAAACATTTATATTGAAAGCAGATTGTAATGGATTTCGCCTACGCTCTCAAGTTTCCAACAATGAAACATGTCCAATCCAATGACCACACTGAATTTCCAACTTTAAAAGGTGAAAACCTATGTATAATCGAAGGGATTAGGGATTTTTGGCATAATCCCTTTTGAATTAATAATCAAAGACTCTAATATGAGCTGAATGCGAGGATTGAGAGGTAGTGAGAGAAGAAATATAAGATCTTGCCTACGTTGGTCCTGCAACTATGGTGTGGTTGGCGACAGGGGAGATGGAAGTTAGGGAACCGATTTCTACCAAGGAGAAAAGAGCATGGACTGGTGACAGGAGGAGAGTGTCTGAGAAGACTTAAAACAACAAAGAGCCGGGATTATATACCAACTTATGGGATTGATTCCCATGAAGCATTTGCTCTAGTGGCGAAGTTAAACGCCATAAAGGGACAAATGAATAATTTTTGATGTATTGTATATATGAATTTCATTCTTCCTCTTGTTCATATTGATATAGGGTATAAACTAGGACATAAAATCTGTGCATTTCACTAATATGGGCAGGTTCAATGCTTAGAATTCCTTCGAGGTCTAGTTCGCAACATGCTTGTGAGCTTAAGAATTGTGTTTGGATTACACTCTCGTTAAGGGACAAAATGATCGTTAATAAGGATATTTTTTGCTCTGAATAGAATAGAATGCAAAAAGTTTCTAAACAATTCAAACAAGATTTTCTACAATATATTCCAAGATATCTTATTTGTCCAGCATTTATCAATCTAGGACTTGGCTATCTTACTGCATCAAGGGTCTGGAAAATATTTATTACTTGGTCAGTGGTTTTTAAGAGGCATCTACTTTCTCTCTCTAACTTTTTTCTCCTTGAGAGGCATACCTCTCCAATTTTTTGGGATCTACTTTCTCTCTCTAACTTTGCGCTCCTGACCTTACAACTGCTTTTTTGCCCGTTGGCTGGATTTCCGTGTTCTCTTTTTTTTTGCCATTGCTGCCATGGTGACCGACTGGTAGGGAGACAGCGGCAGCGGCGGCCGAAGCCGAAGTCAATCCTCCACCCTCCTGGTAAGTAACCCCCACCCCCAGCCTCTCCTAGACCTTTGCCCCCTCCACCGCCATTCCCAGCCTTAGCCACTGTCGCCGTCAGCCCTCTCCCCTCCCCTGCCGGTCCATCACCACCAATCGCACCTTCCCAGCATTAACCCTTCTCGTCGATCCACTCTGACCCCCAACCCTACAATTCTGCCGTTTGATACGCCGGTAGCCTTCACACGCCCCACCCATCACATCGTAACATAGGCCCCTCACTCCACCCTAACCAACCCAGATCCCTTCAGCCCTACTCTTCAGACATAGCCCCCCCCCCCCCCACATTCCTGCCCAGACATCTAACCCCTCACCCCCTGCCTGAACATATATCCCCCACACGACCATCTAATCTCCCCAGACATCAGCCCCGATATCTTCAGCACTTTTCTCCTTTTTTGCTCTATTTACTGATTATTTATTGCTGTATTGACTACTGTTGTGTGTTGTTTTTGCTTTTGTTGCTAATTACTTGCTATGCTACTTTGTTTTAGCGTTGCTTTACTTTTTAGTGTTTGATATTTGCTTGCTTACTCTCTTCTTGACTGTGTTGTTGTGTGGGTATAGTGGATTTGGTTAGCAATGCGAATTTAAGGTCATATCCAGNCGATTGAATTGGTGCAAGTTCTCAAGAGGAGAGGGATTTAGGTGGCTTGTGTGCAGGAGACTAGATCGGTGGGTACCTAGGCCCGAGATTTAGATGGATTCAACTTGTGGTACTCAGGCACTGCAAGGATCAGGGTCGGAACTTTGCGAGTATGTGGTGGAGGTGAAAAGGATTAGTGATCGCTTGATGGCTATTTAGTCTTGGGTGGTTTTGTTATCAATGTAGTGAGCGCATACGCCCCCCATGTTGGCTTGGATGGTGATGTTAAGAGGGAGCTCTGAGAAATGTTGGATGGCGTGGTAGGATGTATTCCGCTGGATGAGAAAGTCTTCATTGGAGGCGACTTTAATGGCCATGTTGGTGACTCAATTGAGGGTTTTGAAGGAGTGCATGGAGGTTTTGGCTTTGGCAGTAGGAATCTAGAGGGGATCTCACTCTTGAATTTGCTTGAGCGAGTGATTTGGTGGTCGCACCTTTTTCCCTAAGCAAGAAGATCACTTGGTTACCTTTGCTAGCAGAGTGGGAAAGACGCAGATCGACTATTTCCTTCTGCGCAAGGGCAACCAGGTGCTATGTAAGGTTGCAAAAGTAATTCCGAGTGAGAACCTTACCACCCAACTCAAGCTATTGGTGATGGATATCATGATCAAGCAGATGAAGCAAAGGCGAACTACTAGTGGCTCGCCATGTATCCACTGGGGGAGTTTAGGGGAGGAGAATATCCCAAAGTTGATGGTGCAAGTTTGAGGTAAAGGTGCGTGGGAGACCGCAGGGATGGCCACTGACATGAGGTCTAAGACTGCTAATTCATGAGGTCTAAGATTGCTAATTCATCAGGGAAGTTGCCTGGGAAGTGCTTGGTGTGAGTCGTAGTATTGGACGTCGGCATAAAGGTGATTGGTGGTGGAGTGATGTGGTTCGCAGTAAGGTGGAAGCTATGAAGGTGGCTTATAAGAGGTATATGGATTGTAGTGAGGAGGAGGTCAGAACGGTTCTTAGAGTGGAGTATAAGATCGATCGTAAGGAAGCTAAGTTAGAGGTTTAAGGAAAGGAATGCAACTTTTGAACGCCTTTACAAGGACTTAGAGGAGTCAGGCGGTGATAAGAAGCTTTTTCGGCTACCTAAGGCGCGTGAGAGGAAGGCACGGGACCTTGAGCACATGAGATGTTTGAAGACCAATGATGGCAGAGTGTTGTTCGAGGCTGCAGCGGTGACCCCGCTTGGGGGAGTACTTTCATGGCCTCAGGATTGCAGGAGGAGATCCTAGGCTAGAGTTAGGTGAGCTGGAGAGGCACCGAGACTTTGGATATTGCAGATGCATAGGTCAAGAGGAATTGGCAAGGGCTATCCGCGGGATGAAAAAGGGGAGAGCATTTGGGCCGGATGAGATTGCAGTGGAGTTTTGGATGTGTGTCTGAAACAGTGGGTTGATTTGGGTAACCAAGCTCTTCAACGTCATTTTTAAGACGGCCAAGATGCCTGATGAGTGGAGGGAGAGTGTGCTGGTGCCTTTGTACAAAGGTAAGGGTGATATTCAGAGTTGCGAGAATCATAGAGGCATCAAACTTCTTAGCCACACCATGAAGGCTTGGGAGCGGGTTATTGAGACAAGGCTGCGGAAGGGGATTTGCATTTCAGAGAGTCAGTTTGGTTTCATGCCTGGTTGCTCTACCACGGAGGCCATTCACCTCATGCAGAGGTTGATGGAAGAGTATAGGGCTAAGAAGAAGGATTTGCATATGGTGTTCATTGTCCTCGAGAAGGCGTATGATAGGATGCCAAGGGAAATCTTGTGGAGGTGTCTTGAATCAATAAGGGTCCCAATCGCGTACATTCACAGATTTGCGCGATCATTGATATGTACGATGGCGTAAGGACTAAGGTAAAGTGTGTCAGAGGAGCCTTTCCCCGTAGAGGTGGGGTTACACCAGGTCTGCCCTTAGCCCTTTCTTGTTTGATCTGGTGATGGATGTCCTGATGCAGGGAGTTCAAGGAGAGCTTCCGTGGTGCATGTTGTTTGCCGATGATATTGTGCTTATCGAAGACACCCGCGAGAGACTAAATGACAAGTTGGAACTTTGGCGCCTTTCCCTGTAATCCAAAGGTTTCAGAATGAATATATGGAGTGCTGTTTCAGCGGCCAAGAGATAGAATCACGAGTGGAAGTATGGATTGATTCTCACCTAGTGCCCAACGTAGACAAGTTTCGATATCTTGGCTCGGTCATTCAAGCAGATGGGGAGTTTGACGAGGATGTTGCAAACCGTGTTTGAGCGGCCTAGGCTAAGTGGAGGTTGGCGTTAGGATTCTGTGCGATAAAAAGATTTCAACTAGGATGAAAGGTAAGTTTTATCGGTTCGTAGACTGGCTATGTTGTATGGTGCGGAATGTTGGGCAGTTAAGAAAACCCATGTTCATCGATTTCATGTTGTAGAGATGTGGATGTTACGGTGGATGTGTAGGCATGGCACTTGTGGAAGATAAGTTGCGAGAAGTTAGGTTGAGGTGGTTTGGACATGTGAGGCAGCAGAATGTTGACGCCCCAATGCGAAGAAGCGAGTGACTTATGTTGGTTGGTGGGAGTAGGGGAAGGGGTAGACCTAGGAAGAATTGGAAGGAAGTGATTAGACAAGGCTTAAGACTTCTTGCCCTTAGTATGAGGATATGGCCTTAGATAGGAGCATTTGGAGAGCTAGGATAAGAGTGGTTGGGTGGGCGTTTTAGGCTAGGGTGTAGTTTATGTACTTATTGTGTTTTATATGCCTTGTATGTTTGATGCTCTCTACTTGTAGTTTTTTTCCCTTTGTTCTCATTTTGTTCCATGCCTCTATGTGTTTTGTGACTTATCTGCGCTTTCTCCACTTTATATACCTCCTGTGATCTTTTTTTATCTTTGCAGCTTGAGCCAAGGGTCTCTCTGGAAACAGCCTCTCTACTTTCGAGTAGGGGCAAGGTCTGTGTACACACACCCTTCCCAGACACTACTCTCGTGGGACAAAACTGGGTTGTTATTGTTGTTGGTCTGTGGTAGACTTGTTGCTATTCATTTTCTGCTTTCATTACTAACAAACTTTCTTTCATTGTTGCACTAATTTCTTTCCTAATCAAGTCTTAAAGGGCTATAATAATAATTTACCCTTTGCTCCCACTGTGAATCTTGCTATGCTGCAGGAGGCTGGATTATTGCTATGGAGTTGTACCCTGGATTTTCTCTTTATCGTGGATTGTATGAGCTTTCACAATATTCTTTCACTGGTAGTTATATGGGGACTGTTGGAATGCAATGGAAAAATTTGAATGATAGAGAAAATGGGATGATAGAGGTCTTAATTATTATGTTTGTGGAATGGGTACTGGTTCTCTTCTTTGCATATTACACAGATCAAATTATATCATCTGGGAAAACTCCTCTCGTTTTCCTTCGCAATTTCCAAAATAAGTATCCTTCATCTTTTCGGAGACCCAGCTTACAGAGGCAGGGGTCTAATGTCTATATAGAGATGGACAAACAGGATATAGTCCAGGAGGTAGTTTTACTTTATTTTATTTTACACATAAAAATGTATACGAATACATGCAGTAGTAAATTCCCATAATTTTTTCACAGGAGGATATCCGGTTTTAAAATCATTGATGCCTTGATGATATCTATGTTATTATAATACTGCACCAATGCCAATTTCTCTTTAATCATACTGCAATAATTCTGTTGCAATTCTTCTCTTGCTAGAATAATCTTCGTGCCATGATAGCACTCTCTATAATAGAATGCACTGATCAATTTGCAGTGCATCTCATTATAGTGTTTGATAATTTTTTATTTATTCATAATTATTTGCTAATTATTTTGTCAACCTGCTAGATTTTATTCCTTCGAGCCGTGTTTTAGAAGCAGGCTCTCCATCCTTCACTGGTAGTGGTAAGGTTGGCCGTTGGCGTCCATCCTACCCTCTCTGGACCCCACTTGTGGGATTTCACTGGGTTTGTTGTTGATTGCAATTTCATAAATGGAAAAAATACTTTCATTTTATGTAATGGCTGGATTTAGGTTTTAATTTTGATTTTGATGTTTTCATGAATTGGATCCATGGATACAGCAATCCAATCAATATCCACTGATTGGATCACAAAATGGGACTTTCTCAATCATATTTCATAAATCGGGTTTTGGATTTACCCCTTATCCGCTTAGTGTCATATGTGCTCACTCCTAATTTATACCAACTAATTAACATCAGTAATAACCTTTTGACAGAGGGAGAGAGTTGAGCATTTGCTTCTTGAATCAAGTACAAGTCATGCTTTAATATGTGACAACATAAAAAAAACTTATCCAGGAAGAGATGGAAACCCTGAAAAAATTGCAGTGAAAGGATTGTCACTTGCTTTGCCTCAGGGGGAATGCTTTGGTATGCTTGGGCCCAATGGTGCTGGGAAAACTTCTTTTATAAATATGGTCAGTTTATTGGTATTGGCTTTCAAAAAAGAAAATCTTTTACTCCCTCCATCCCAAAAAAGGTTTTGGGTTTGACTTGACAGGCTTATTGAGAAAAGTGAAATTGTGCACTTTAGATTTTTTAAAAAGAATCAAGCACCTTATTTTGGGATGGATAAAAAAGGACAACATGAACCTTTTTTTGGGATGGAGGGACTATTTATGGGAAGATGATCCATAAATGATTGTTTGCTTGTTTTTCACTTCATGTCTTCATGATGTTATTTTTAATAGTTTTAAATGAATCTTCCTCTCATCAGTCTTCTTGGGTACATCTGACAACAGTTTCTTTGTCGTAATGCCAACTTTAAGCAAGCTGATTTTCTCTGACTAGTGCATGCTAACAGATGATTGGTCTGGTAAAGCCGAGCTCTGGGACTGCATATGTTCAGGGCATGAATATACAAACTGATATGGACAGAATATATACCAGCATGGGAGTATGTCCTCAGCATGAGTAAAACATCATTGCTCTCTCAAGTAAAGTAGATATTTGGCCTCATTTAGATTGATTTGGTGGTCAACATTGATTTAATGAAAATTGGTTACACATGATTAGATAAAATCCCATTTGAAATGGCACGAGTTCCCCCATTTTTCACGAATAATTCAAACCCCATAATTTTTTATTGGCATGGTATGTCCCCGATTTGTAAAATCAGAAAATCTCTATAAATTCCTTAATTCAAGAGTTTTCTTGAATGCAAATGTGGACATTACACCCCATCCCCGGAATAAATGAATTCTCAGAAGTCCAGAACCAATCCAAATGAGGGTTGCAACAGGAATCAGGGAGAATGAAATGTATATACACTTGTTGACCATGGTCTTTGTCATTTTTGCAATCTGTTTTCAGCCTACTTTGGGAAACATTAACAGGAAGGGAACACTTACTGTTCTATGGACGGCTAAAAAATCTGAAAGGGGCCAACTTGAAAAGGGTATGTGAATCCATTGCTTGAAAATAGTCTTCTTGAAGTCTCTTAAATAAGTATTCTTGTAAGCTAGGCCATAACATTGGAAATTATGTTGTATAGCTCTAAACAACACAAACACTATGACTAATTCGGCCTAGACAATTTCACTGAGCCTGACAATTTTACTCAGGGTGACTAACACAACCAAAATTTCACTGAACACAAGTACACAACAGCTTCTGTCTTATTTATCAAGGGCTGATGTTTACTTAAAAAATCCAACGGTTAACAGTTTAAAATAACAAATACATTGAACAACACAGCCAAATGTTCTTTAAGCATTTCAGCATTGTTTGAGAAACAAAAGGCATATGCTAGTCCTATGTTGGCTTTACATGTTGTTAAGACAAATCTGCTACAAATATCCAAAACATGTCAACACCCCCCTCAAGCTGGAGCAAACTTTTCATTACCACCAAGCATGTTATATTTGTAGACTTGCCTTTGGACTTTGTAAAGGTTATGTGAGGATATCTGCGACCCTCTTATAGATCTCCTAGAGAGGGGAAGACTTTGTAATGTTGTGCTGGATAGGGGCCCACGTGTTGGCTTATGAAGGCATGTGGAAGAGAGAGGGTGATGCATAAATTCTCATGGTCAGAAAGAGTGGTGCTAGATCGGCAAGACCTATAAATATGATGTGAACCACGGAACCCTTAAGTTGTCGCCTGAAAACATATACACTTAGCTCTAAAAACTAGTGAACAATGTGATCACTGCTATGGTTTTTCTATGATACCATGTTGAAATTGAAGAGTTTATCCATTGCTTCACTTCTCAAAGTGCATAGATGATAAGCAAAAAATTGGATTGTTTAGTTTTTTTTCATCTTCACACAAGTTAGAGCAAATGCATATACCTTGTGGAGTAGTGGGCATGAGTAAGGGTAGAGGTAGACCTACGAAGAGCTGGGAGGAGAAGGTGATTAGACAAGACTTAGTTATAACGGAGAAATTGTTAATATATTTATATACAAATATGTTTGTTTGATTCACTGAATGCATATATTGATTTATGCCATGACAATATACATGCATATTCTTGAATCTTGATTAAAATTCATAGGTTCCTCTAATGAATAAAGAATGTTTAAATGATGCTAAATGATTTTTCAAAAGGTAAAGTGATGTATTGATCTGTGCATGTCTATGCAAAGTATGGAGTCAATCGTGGTGTCAAAATTGTGGGGTTACCCTAGCACAACTCATATATTAATCAAAGATTTCATTTTCTCAAAACCATGAGCTTATGCCATAATCACTTACCATATATCTAGTTAGATTATCTATTTCTCCCTCCCTAAAATAAAGTTCGTGATTTGACTTCATGGATTTAAAAAGTGTTATAAAGTGAAAAATTGTATAAATAGAATTTGTATTAGAATTAGCCACACATTCTTTTCTTTAAAATAAGAAAAGTGTGAATTTTTTTGAAGTTCTAATTTAATTAGAAAAAGAAGATTTTTTTTACTCATATACTCCCTTTGTCCCAAATAAAACTTCCATTTGATTTTTCACGGAGTTTAAGAAAATGGAAAATTGTGTGGTTGAGATATATGGAGAGGAGCAAGAAATGATGTGAACCATTCAATGCTTTCCTCGAATGGAATGGGAAGTTTATTTTAGACGACCAAAATAGGAATATGGCAAGTTTATTTGGGACCGAGGGAGTATCATCTTTGGGTATTGGGGGGAGGTGTCTGCAAGCCATACATCTTCCACAAGGAGTAGAAAAATGGTTTCCTTGAACATTCCCGACAACAAGCAATCAAAGGTCGTGTGATAAATGAAAAAAATATGAAAGTAATAAAAAGAGTAGTTATGAGGGTTTTTAGTGAAATGTGAAAATAATGTACTCACTAACATCCACCCAATACACATATAAGAATCATCCAAATAGACACCCCCACCCTTCAACAACGCTTGCACTCAAATTCTACAAAGAATATACAGCCCTATTCTGGCATCACTATTAGAGTTCATGTGTTATTTAAGACCCTCATGTTTAGCATCACACCTCCTTAGGATAACTGGATATGCACTGCTTATCTTATGTCTTTCGTGGCCTGCCTCTTCTCCCTCAACTAAACCCATCTCTATCATTGGTAGTGTCGCAACTGTGCGATGGACGTGGCCATACAAATGCAGTTTGCGCTCTCTTTGTTAGTAATTAATGTGACTCCTTGCTCTGTTTGGAAGACTACATGTGATATTCTGTCTAACATGGTACGACTAAGTCCACCACAACCTCCTCATCTTCCCATCTTCCAACTTCCACTCAGTTTATCTTGTTTTCTTAAGCTGATTATAATGTTTACTTTTCCTTAGTTATCAAGAACTTATAGTCACTCTTTGATTTTGGGGAACTGCCTATTTTGAGATCAGAATGCTTCTAAAATTCCCATTTCAATTGGCATCACATTGTTTCATATTGCATTCACTTGAATTCTGTGAGATCTGCAGGCGGTTGAGGAGTCTCTTCAAAGTGTAAATTTATATCACGGAGGAGTTGCAGACAAGCAAGCTGGAAAATATAGTGGAGGAATGAAGAGGAGGCTTAGTGTTGCCATTTCATTGATTGGAGATCCCAAAGTAATTCCTTGTGAATTTCTGCAAGCAGCCTTCATTTGATAAGATTATTTGGTTATATGAAGTTATGAACATGTGCCTTTATCATGACTATTATTTCTGAGCTACAATGCATTTTGCAAGGTTGTGTATATGGATGAGCCTAGTACTGGACTGGATCCTGCTTCAAGGAACAGTTTGTGGAATGTGGTCAAACGTGCAAAACAAGATAGAGCAATAATTTTAACAAGTAATATTATTGTCCATATCAACCATTATTTGCCTTCCATCTCCCACAACCAATCTAGTACAGGCAACTGCTTGGCATGAAAGATCCTTGATGCAGTGCACCTTTAATACACATTGCATACTGCCTAACAATTTCAAACACCACATGCTTACTTTTTATCTTTTAATTAAATGATCTTTTTTAGCGCACTCAATGGAAGAGGCAGAGCATTTATGTGACAGGTTAGGTATCTTTGTGGATGGAAGCTTGCAATGCCTAGGAAATCCCAAGGAGGTAAATTGGTGCTTCAATTGCATTTTCAATATTTGAATGTAAATGGTGGAGACATATGAGGGCAGAGTTTCTGTTCTCCATTATCTTTGATTCTTTATTAGTTGCCCTGGGTTGAGATGTTTACCATTTTTTTGTATCTATTTGTCTGCTGCCATTTTCAAAATACTGACCAAGAAAATCATTCTCTAACCCCAAGAATAAAAACATGTCCCATTGTACATTAGCACAAAATTACCGTGACAAACTAGGTTAGCATCAGGTGAGGCTTAACTTATGGAACATGTTTACTTACATAGCTAAACTTTGTCCATGCCTGGATGATACCATCTGTCCCTTAAAAAGCTAAACTTCATCCAAGTCAGGATTACACCATTTGTCCAAGTCATCCTCATTGGAGCTAGGTAAGAGCCTTATTTATTGACGACGAACACTCTTCTCCATGAATGTGGTATAAGAAGGAAAATAAGTCGTCTAGAGGTGGCTTTGGTGGTGATTGGTCCCTATTTATAAGGCTTCATTTTGTTAAAAATTGGGGGAAATAGAGAAGATTTTAACTTTTATTTTTTACCTCGTAATTGAAATTACAGAAATAAACATGCATCTTTTAAACATTCCATCCTCTAGTTTTTCACATTTTCCCCAAAATATTGAAGATTAAAAGTCTTCAATGTTTCCCTTGATTTTAAACTAAAGTTCCCCTATCTAAAAGATACCTTAACATTTAGCTAGAAAACGAGCAGAACTGCACTAGCCATTTATTTTTCAGGATTGCATACTTCCTGAGATTCATTATTCTATTGTTTGCATGTATATAATTTGCCTGAGAACACTGCTTTGTGTTATTTTATTTTGTTTGTGTCATTAACAGTTGAAGGCAAGGTATGGTGGCTCGTATGTACTCACCATGACAACATCTTCAGATCACGATGCAGAGGTGGAGAGCATGGTGCTCAATCTCTCCCCAAATGCGTGCAAGATTTATCATATTTCGGGCACACAAAAGTTTGAGCTGCCAAAGCATGAGATAAGCATCGCAGATGTCTTCCAAGCCGTCCAGAATGCAAAGAGAAGATTTAGTGTTCATGCATGGGGCCTAGCAGATACAACCTTAGAGGATGTGTTTATAAAGGTTGCAAGAGGGGCTCAGTCATCCATTAGCCTCTCATGATATGTCTTCCACCACAGCAACACACCACTCTATATGTCACTTGGCATATCTTGGTTGGGAAGAAGAGTTCATGAATGAGCCGGGTTCACATGGTTCTAATATTCTATGCTTTAAACGTTTGTACCTTTCTAGATGGTACGTCACGTTATTATGCCTGAAGGCTCATATGAACCCGACTCACGCAAAATTGCTCACATTTGATATATTTGATGCATTTGGTACTATATACTTATGTGATGTATGTATAGCAAATCATGCAATGTGAATCACAGTGGCCTGGGTGTTGTGCTAGTTAAGATTGTACTGTTTCTATTTGCACCTCTATGGAAGGATAAAATACACGCTAATAAAATGGAGCAAGTTCCCAATATTGAATGAATCTTATATCTTTGTTGGTTAAAATACAAAATATTTTTATTATGTTTATGCTAAGTAAATTGTATTACACTATTACCTCACTTCCTTTGTCCTAAAAAAATGACGAATTATGTTACTCCATATACATTAATTGTACCTCACTTGTTTTTTATATCCTTTCTGTACCATTTTTCAGTTGCTCGTTGTTATTTATGATTATTCGATTCAGTTATGTTCAATTCAATTTATTTGAAAATTAATGTAAATTAAAAAATAAATTTATATATTTAAAAAATTACATCAAAATCTTTACCAGTATAAGAGGCGACACAACTATTATTTTTTCAAATAAGTAAATAAATTTTGTAAAGAATGTTGTTAAAATTTAATTATGTACTCCGTAAATAATGAACATGTAACTTACTTGGGAGGGATAGCATATTATTTGGCTAATTTGTACTGTTGGTCTTTCAAACTAATGAGTTATGCACGGTTAGTCTTTTAACTTCAAAATTTACATAAATAGTTCTTCAAGTTACAGTAAGTGTTTCATTCGTGGTCCTCCTGCTTAATTTTTAACGAAACTTGAGTTAAACATTAAACCCCCTGCATTTTTTGGCTATATAGCACCGTTGGTTCTTCAGCTCAATGATTTCAACTCAAAAAACTTCATAAATAGTCATTCAAGTGATATTTAGTGTTACACACATGATTTTTTAACAGTGTGTGGTTGAATCTAAACTGCTGAGAATTAAATATCATTAAACAGATTGGATCCGAGTTTATTGGGCATCTTAATTAGTGGATAGGTGGATTATAAAACAATCGAGACAATTTCATTATTTTAGGCACAATGACAATAGGTTAAAAAAGAGGTATTCCCTTCACGAATACATTTTGTTTGTTTAGATATTTTTCTTTTCTAGGCACAATAATACGATCTACGATGTTTGACTCATGTTATTTTCAATTCAATTTAAAAATTGACTATTGAAAACATTCTGTTTGCAACGCTAATTGTGACATGAAGAACTATTTATATAATTTTTGCAGTTGGACTACCCGTGCATAACTCAAACGGTTGGAGAACCAACATTATTGCAATTTAGTAATATTATTTTTAGTTTGAGAGGTTAGTATACCAACAGGTGAAAATAGAGGAGTTATGTCATGGACAATGCATGGCAACAAAGATTGCCATTCCTCGGCAACACTGCAACACATAGTAATGGAATGTAGAACAACAACAACAACGAGTTGAATCCCGCAACAACATGATCTGGGGTGGATGCGTGTATGCATGCGTGTATGCAGACCTTACGCTTACTAAGAGTAGAGAGCCTTTTTCAAAGAAATCCTTAGCTCAAGCAACACAAAAAGAACTCATAGTACAACAAAGGAATAAAGAACAAATAAAGGGTAAGTAGAGCACAAAAAGACAAAAGGTATACACTCATAAGTAACAAGAAGGACCCCACACTAACCAAACACACAGAGACAAGAACTAAACTACCACTCTGGTCTAAACATCTAACCAACAACCATAATCCTAGATCTCCTAACGTTCTTATCTAAAGTCATATCCTTGGTAAGAGTTAGAAGTTTTGAGTCCTGCCAAAATTTAAGTTGCATGCTTACTGTTGAAATGAAACTAAAGATTTACTAGTTTTGGCTTCGGGATATAATGGAAGAAAATAAAATGACTCTTTAATTCAAATTATTTGTACTTCATTGGTCATGCCTAAATGAGTAACAATTAATCAATGTACCTTTCGACTTTTATCATTGGTCATCATGAAAATTATTTTCTCTGTCTTAAACATATGAGTCAGGCTACGTAGATCCCACCTCCCTAACCCTAAATGGGCGTTAGCCTTTGAGGCAATGGGGTAATTTGTGGTTGTTGTTCATTATTTACCTGATGAACATTATATATATATATATATATATATATATATATATATGTATGTATGTATGTATGTATGTATGTATGTATATATATATATAGGGGCCAGTTCAAGTGAGAATGCACCTTGGTGAAAGAAATAAGAATAAAATCTAGCCTTTGGATTTGATGCATCGTGCGGCTCAGATTGCATCCTGCACTCAATTTTTGAGATAGTGCATTTTTAAAAGATTATGGTGCATTTCAACATGATGCATTTTAAAACCATTTTGGTGTACCTAATTTTGATGCAATCCTGACCCTTAAGAATACAGAGTCACATAAAAGAGCAAAAAGGATAAACATGTAATAAAAACAGGTAAAAACGAACTATGGTACTAAAATAGCTATACCAAACAAAATTACCAAAACTGTGAGCCCAAAAGTGTGAGATCTGAATCCAAAAGTGGGGCAATATATGATGCCGGCCTGGAGCTGAAAATCACTCTCATTGAAGATGAGTGTAGAGTGTCAACTACCATGTAACACGTGTAACTGATATAGTAAAAGATCAAAATATGAGGCCTCTGAACATGGAGAAGTAGATCGAGTAAGAATCTCAAATACCAATTTTTTTTACCCATGCACGATCCGTCAATACCAAGTTGCGTGCCAACCTTTAAATGCATAATGAAGGCGTGCAATTGTTGAATGTCTTAGTCTATGCACAAACCACCAATTTCAAGGTCCAAATACTGCATGCAAACGATCTCTCATGAAGAACTAAAGACTAGATTGCCGGGTCTCATAATCCACACACGAGCAAACACGCGAGCCACTAACGGGGTAGAGTAAAAGGCAAGATTCTAGATGTATAGTGGCAAATATAAAGTGCGAGTCCCAAAAGGCAAGATTCTTAGTACCGCCTAACGGTACCTCGCCACAGTACAAATTATGCTGAAGCTTCGGAATTATGCCTGAGATGGTAGTTAACTACCGTTGGGCCGTAAACAGAGAAACAACGCGACTCAGGTTTGGGTTCTTAGATTCAACAATAACAAATATTTAAAATTCATGGTTAAAAAACAACAATACAAGTACTGAAATGTACATAGTCCTTCACTCATCAGCCAATCAATTTTAATAAATCATAATCAACAATCACAACTCACAAACAAGTATTTCACATAACCAAATTTCTGATTGACTATGTATACAAATTAACGCTATCTATTAATTCTAAGGCTGAACAAACCCAAGAGCTCACCTCGATCGTTAGACGAATATAATAACTCAAAAAATCAAACAACAAAAAAGATGGAGGCAGTGGACGGTGGAGCAGTGGCAATCAATCGGTGACAGCGAGACTATTTTCTGGCGAGCAGGGGGCAGAGTAGCGGCAGCGGTGTCTCCAAGTTTTCCCGCGACTTTGCTGTGTCTGTTGGACACGATTTTATTATGTGGCCTGAGTTATCATTTATCTAATTATTTGATCATTGACCTAATAAATACCCTACGTATTTAATTGGTAATTATTCGATGGACGTAATTACCCTTATGACCTAATTAGGGTTTCCCCTTGGGTGTATATATATAGAGGTCATAAGGCAGAGATCACAACACACCAATCTTAAGCCTCCTCTCTTTGCCTCTCTATTCTCGTGAGTCATCCTCACCTTAGCCATCATAACGATACACTCTAAACGGGAACTCGATCTGCGTGAGAATCATGTCCTCATCCCTAACTACGTTTACAGGATTATCAGGTACACATGATTAAATCCCTAATTTATATTTTATGTTTAAGAATTGATCAACATGTGGTATCGGAGCTTTATGTTGATTAATCAATTCTCTCTTTTTCGCTTCCCTGGAATTAAAATCAAAATCGGTTTTTTTTTTATCAAAAATTGAATCAGAAAGTTTTCTTTTCTTTTCCCTAAACCTAACAAAACTGTGATTGATGAGGGTAGATCTTGTTTCCACATTAAAAGCATTCAATTTTCCTAAATTGACTCTTAAAAAGTAATTGGCTTATGTTTCCAAATTCCGATTATGATTAAGCTTCAATTTGGTAAATTTTCTGTGGACTTCCACCTAATTTTCTTGCAAATCCGATAGTGGTCTGATTCTTCTTGGTGTTTAAATTTGTAATCCATACGTTCAAAAAAAATATTATTTTGTGTTTTGATTCCAGTAACTATGAATCTAAATAAATTATTCATGTGTTCATCCTTATTTTGATGAAATCATCTTATTTTGGTATTTGATTTGGAATATAATTGTGTTTCCTTAAATTGTATAGCATATCTCACTTTTGCATGATATATTCTGTTTCCTTATTTTATTGACTTATTTTACCAAGAATAGCAAAACTAAATAAGGGATACGCTAAAATACCATTAAAAAGTTAAATTTTTTTTACTTGTTGGAAAATCACTTGCCTTATATGCCTTTTGATTTTCTAATTAAATTAATCTTAATGGGTCCCCAATTTTGTAGCCCAGCCCCGAACCGCTATAACTTTTGCGGTTAATTAATTATTAACATTAAATTTATAAATCATTTGACTAATCTTAAATAAAATTTATTTTATGATTAGTTAAATTGATTTATTTTGCTTGACTTGAATAATACCTTATAGTACACTTCTGCCCAAAGGTGATGTGTAACATTTGTAAAATTTATTTCAAGTCTTATTAAGCATTGTCATTTAGTGAATATCCTTAAATAGATATTTGCATGACACTCGCCTTAAATACATAATATTTCACTTCTGTCCAAAGATGATGTGTTATAATTGTGTACTGCGAACTAAATATATATGTGCATTAAAATTTAAATGTTTCACTTCTGCCCAAAGGTGATGTGTAACATTTAAATTGCACATGATCATTTTATTATTCATAATACTTAAATAAGTGGTCATAACCAAAGTGAAAGCCATTTGTTTAAGTAGAATTAAATTTAGTCTATTATTTTGGTGTTATAATAGACTCTTATCATAGCTTCATTACTATATAATGGTCCTTAACTTCGCCAGCCTTAGTTCATTACCCCTTAACTTCTTCTTTAATTTTGTGTCTTATTTCTCTCATATGAATCCACTATCAGCCCCAAATATGGGAATTGAGACCTTGAACGGTGCGAATTTTTCTTCATGGAAAGATTCACTGATGCTAACTCTTGGCATGTTGGATTTTGATTATGCACTGAGAGAGCCTGCCCCTCCTGCACTCACTGATAAAAGTACTACTGAAGATAAAATAGTACATGAGAGATGGGAGAGGTGCAACAGAATGGCTCTTATGCTCATTAAAAATTCCATCAGCGTAATCATCAAGGGAGCTATTCCAGATTCATCTAATGCTAAAACATATCTGGCTTCTGTGGAGGAACAATTCAAAGCAACTTCTAAGGCACATGCTAGTACTCTTATTTTGAATATGGTGACTACGAAATATGACGGGAATAACGGCATTCGTGAGCACATCATGATGATGAACGACATGGCCCGTAAGCTTAAGGGATTATACATGGAGATCAGTGAAGGTTTTCTGGTGCACTTCATAATGACTTCTCTTCCTGCATCTTTTGAAGCTTTCAAGGTCAACTACAACACCCAGAAGGTCAAGTGGTCGATGAATGAGTTGATTGTTATGTGTGTACAAGAAGAAGAGCGTCTGAAGCTGGACAAACCTGATGTGGCTTACCTCATGACCACTAATCCAAAGAAGAGGAAGGGAAATGTCGATAAGAAGGAAGTTTCTAAAGTCCAGAAACGTGATGCAAATGCTTCTTCCAGCTCTAAGAACTCCAAAGGGAAGTCTTGCTGCAAGTTCTGCCGCAAGGAGGGACATAGACAGAAAGACTGCCAAGATTTTAAGGAGTGGCTGACGAAGAAAGGTAATCATCTTTACATGATACTTGAGTCCTTTAATTTAAATGTTCCAACTAATACATGGTGGTTTGACTCTGGTTCTATGGTTCATGTAACCAACTCACTTCAGGGATTCCTTACAATCGAGAAGCTGGAAAGAAACCGAAGAACACTTAAGCTGGGGAATGGAATAGAACTAGCTGTCGAAGCCGTGGGAACCTTAGAATTAATAATGAAAACTGGTTTATGTATTAAACTTTATGATACCTTATATATTCCTGAGATTACTCGGAATTTAGTATCAGGATCAAAGTTAGACATAGACGGTTTTGATGTTTCTCATGGTCATGATAGACTTACTATTAGTTTCAATTCTCAAGTGTCTGGTCATGGTTTTCTGGATGGTGGTCTCTATAAATTAGAACTAGATGATGATTTTTCCAAATCTTTGTTGTCATATAATATCAATCAGACAATAACAAAGAGAAAACGAAAACGAGACTTAGAAGCTTCATCCATGTTGTGGCATCAACGCTTAGGCCACATTTCACGAGAACGTTTGTCTAGACTCGTGAAGCATGAAGTGTTACCATCTCTCGATTTCAATGATTTTGGAACATGTGTCAAATGCCTTAAAGGTAAAATGACATCAGTGAATAAAAAAGGTGCCACTAGGAGTTCTAATTTATTAGAGCTCATTCACACTGACATTAGTGGTCCTTACTCTATCACTGGCATAACTGGACATAACTCATTTATCACTTATATTGATGATTATTCTCGATATATGTACTTGTATCTTATTAAGGAAAAATCTGAATCACTTATAACTTTTAAAGATTATAAAACTAAAGTTGAAAAACAACTTGATCGTCAGATAAAAGTTGTAAGATCAGATAGAGGAGGTGAATATTATGGTAGACATACTGATGTGGGTCAAGCTCCTGGTCCATTTTATGAGTTTTGTAAGGGCCAGTGGATCGTGAACCAATATACTATGCCTGGTACTCCTCAGCAGAATGGTGTTGCTGAGAGAAGAAATAAGACCCTAATGGACATGGTACGCAGTATGTTAGCCAACTCAGGTTTACCTCTATTTCTCTGGACTGAGGCCTTAAAAACAGCCGTTCATATACTCAATAGGGTTCCTTCTAAAGCTGTCCCTAAAACTCCTTATGAACTCTGGATAGGAAAGAAATCGAGCCTAAGATATATGAAAGTATGGGGTTGTCTTGCCGAAGCTAAACTTTATAATCCCTTCTTGAAGAAACTCGACATGAAAACTGTAACTTGCTACTTCATTGGTTATCCTTCTCACTCAAAGGGTTACAGATTTTATTTTCCTTTCCACGTCACTCGCATTGTAGAAACCAAAGATGCTCATTTCCTTGAAGATTTTAAGGTCAGTGGGAGCAGTGAAAACCCTTATGATGAATTGCTAGAAGTACAAGACGCGGGGGGGAGAGACTTGTCGATTACTTTACCTCCAATTACTCCTCTTGTACTCAATGCCAATCCGCAGGACACTGCACCACATTCTACTCCCAATGTACCTAGAAATGAAGATGCCTCAAATGATCACCATCAAGACAATGCCGCCAATGCTCAACCCGAAAATTTGCTCACGAGGTCATCTAGGTCTAAAAGGCCTACTAACTTTGATGATTATGTTACCTACCTGACTGAAGCAGAAATGGATGCTGGAAAGTTTACTGATCCTACCTCTTATAATGAAGCCATTAACAGTGATCAGTCTTCTGAATGGAATAAAGCCATGATTGAAGAGCTTGACTCCATGAAGAAAAATGATGTTTGGGAATTGGTTGAATTACCCAACGGTGTAAAACCCGTAAGATGTAAATGGGTCTTCAAAACAAAACTGGACCCGAATGGAAACATTAAACGCTACAAAGCGAGATTGGTTGCAAAGGGCTACACTCAGAAAGAGGGAATTGACTATCAAGAGACCTTTTCTCCTGTCTCTCGAAAGGATTCCTTAAGGATCGTTATGGCCCTTGTAGCTCACTTTGACTTAGAGCTACATCAGATGGATGTCAAAACTGCTTTCCTTAATGGCGATTTGGATGAAGAAGTGTTCATGAAACAACCCGAAGGATTCAAATCTGAAGGTCAAGAGCACCTAGTCTGTAAGCTAAAGAAATCCATATACGGGTTGAAGCAGGCATCACGTCAATGGTACCTAAAGTTGCATCAAGTCTTGAAGTCAGAAGGTTTCATAAAGAATCAAGTGGATCAATGCACNATGAGTGGGAGCAACTTCACTATACTTGTCCTTTACGTAGATGACATTCTATTGGCAAGTAATAGTTTAGACATGTTGCATGAGTCCAAGCGCTTACTCTCGCGTAATTTTGACATTAAAGATCTCGGAGAGGCTTCTTATGTTATTGGCATCGAAATACACCGAGATAGAGTCAATGGTATTTTGGGATTATCTCAAAAGGCTTACATTGAGTGTGTCCTTACACGTTATAACATGCAACATTGCTCTCCTTCTGTGGCTCCACTAGTTAAGGGAGATGTTTTCGGTTTATTTCAATGTCCGAAAACAGAGGTTGAAAAAGAACAGATGAGAATGATACCTTATGCGTCAGTAGTAGGAAGCCTTATGTATGCACAAGTCTGTACTCGTCCAGATATCGCTTACATTGCTGGAATGTTAGGTCGTTATCAGACCAATCTTGGTCTTGATCACTGGAAAGCAGCTAAGAAAGTTCTTCGATATCTACAAGGGACAAAAGACTATAAACTGACTTACAGAAGGAGTGATAATTTAGAAGTGGTTGGTTATTCTGATTCTGATTTTTCTAAATGCAAAGATGACAAGAAATCCACTTTAGGGTATATCTTTATGTTAGCTGGCAGACCTATCTCGTGGAAGAGTCATAAGCAAGAGTTGACTGCAACTTCTACAATGATGGCAGAATACATTGCGGTGTACAACGCAACCTGTCATGGGATGTTGCTTAGAAACCTCATCACTGGACTCAAAGTAGTTAATTCTATCTCTCGACCATTGAAGCTTTATTGTGATAACTCAGCCGCCATTAGTTTCTCGAACAGTAACAGTTCGACAGTTCGACTGGTGCTGCTTTATATCTTGATACAAAATACTTGTTCGCACGTGAGCGAGTTGAGGAAAATAAACTTTGTATTGAGCATATAAGTACTAAGAATATGCTTGCGGATCTGATGACTAAAGGTCTCCCTCCTAAGATTTTCGAAGAACATGTTTCGAAGATGGGGTTATCTAAAGACCTTATTTAGTTGCATATTGTACTTGCTTACATTTAATAATAAAATTTCCTCATTGTTTTTGTTTGTTTTGTCTCTGAATGTGTCTATGCATGCCTAAAGACATATAGACAACATTTGTATACAAAATAATGTTATGGGCTTCATTGTCAATTTGATCCTTAGCTTATTTAAGTTTTAAATTTGGTATTGTAGTATGATTAATGGGGGTCTTGAATTGAATATCGATTCAATGACTGTATTTCTCTGCTACACTTTCGGTTTAGAACTAAAATGAGTATTAAAATCTGATCAGACTTATCTAATACTCATCATAAATGATTACTCGGCCAAGTGGGAGAATGTTGGACACGATTTTATTAAGTGGACTGAGTTATCATTTATCTAATTATTTGATCATTGAACTAATAAATACCCTACGTATTTAATTGGTAATTATTCGATGGACGTAATTACTCTTATGACCTAATTAGGGTTTCCCCTTGGGTGTATATATATAGAGGTCATTAGGTAGAGATCACAACACACCAACCTTACGCCTCCTATATGCCTCTCTATTCTCGTGAGTCATCCTCACCTTAGCCATCATAACGATACACCCTAAACGGGAACTCGATCTGCATGAGAATCATGGCCTCATCCCTAACTACGTTTACAGGATTATCAGGTACACATGATTAAATCCCTAATTTATATTTTATGTTTAGGAATTGATCAACAGTGTCGTCTCTTTTTCCGCAGCTCTGCTCTTTTTCTTCTGGTTTGTATATGGGTTATATATAAAAACAGGGTGGGGACGGGTAGGTTTAGGTTTCCTATGCTCGGTAGAGTTAGGATCAAGTTTTAAGAAAATTATTATTAGTTTTGTTATTTTATAATTAATACTCCCTCCGTCCCCCTGTATTTGTCCATATTTGACTTTTGGAACTGTTCATCTAAGCACTTTGACTCATCAAATTCTCTTAATGTGTAAGCCTAAATATAGTCATGTGTGATCTTGTTTGATTTGTTTTAACATATAGATTATTAATATATAATTTTTATAATTTTTTGATATACGAATTACAAGATAAATGGATTAAAGAAGTGCATTGGATGGTGTGCAAAAATGAAAGTGGACAAATACATGGGGACGGAGGGAGTATAAAATCACTATACCAATTTATTCTACTCTAACATCTATTTTGCACATAATTTTTTGCACAAAAGTGCAAACTTAACAAACTTCATATCATTGGTCATATTTTCACGAGATGTACCTAATAAGTCGGGTTTGGTTTGGTTTTTTTATTCTTTTTTGTACTTTTTTGAAAAAACCCAATTTTATCCACTCATGCACATTTGACTTAGGCTAAAAACCAATTTTATCCACTAATGCACATTTGAAAAATGGATTAGTAGTTAGCCGTAATCTTGCATGCTAAAAATGGATTAGAATGGCTCCTAAGCATACCTCTTTTTATCCACTCATGCACATTTGACTTATGCTTGCCAATGGTAGTTGTTAATGCTCTTACATTAGTCCTCATTTGGAAGGGAGTGTTTGCAAGAACCTTTAAGTCAATGACTGCTTCCTTCCGCCAGATTTCTTCAAAGGCAGACCCTTGTCATGGCCAGTAGCAGCTGTGGATAGCCGTGTGGTGTTGGTGGAGGGCGAATCGCAGGAGCAATGGCTTGTCCGGTGGTCTGACGGCCTGGATGATCATATGACGTGGGAACCAGTCACCACTCTTCGTGACCACTTTCCCGACTTACGCCTTGAGGACAAGGTTGTGCCTAACCCCGGGGGAGTTGATACGGACACAATTGGGCCTCAGGTGGGAGACAATGCAGCTTCGGGACGTCCACGCAGGAAGGTCGGGCTGCCCCGACGTTACAACGATTATGTTTGAATTTATAATTCTTATTTATTATTGTATCTTAGAGTTTATTAGGGGAGCATAATTATAATGCTCCTTCGAGGGTTTCTTTTTGGTTCTTTACCTCGTCGCTTTTCCTTGAACCGACAGGATAGACAACTAGATAATTAGGCTCGGAGAATTTATATAAATAGGGCATGCTAAACCCTATTACTATCAAGCAATAATAATAATTCTCCTCTCCTTAAACCTCTTCTCTCTCTAAAACCCTAAAGGGTTTCTTCCCTGTCTCTTCCCTTGGCTTCACTAGATCCTCTCCAGCTGAACGCCACCCCCCTCCAAGAGTCCCTCCGTAGCAAACTCAAGCAAGGCTCTTAACCGTTATTCATTACTTTGTATGTGTGTAGTGCTCCAGGTAGTACTTAGTAGAGAGGTAAAAGGAAAATAAAGAAATCTCACTGCCAAGTCACCATTTAGAAGAAGAAGAAGAAGAAGAAGAAGAAGAAGAAGAAGAAGAAGAAGAAGAAGAAGAAGAAGAAGAAGAAGAAGAGAAGAACTGAATGAAGAAATTGCATGTTAAAAAAGGAAAGGACTGGGGGCACTTAGCCACTTGAATTGCTTTTAGAACTTTTTTGGGTAGGTAGTTAAAATAAAGGAGGAATTATGAAATTTTATTTGGATGGTTTGCTAATAATGTAAAGGTTGATTAGATGTAACAAATCCATACCCCCTCCCCATCTTTGCAAACAATAATTTTGTTATTAATTCGGCCAGCATTTCTTTTCCATTTCCATATTTTTAAATAATGATATTTTAGTCATTTTAGGGCCTTAGGAAACCATTCGTAAAAATAAATAAACGTCAAACGGGGAATAATAAATTCTTGGACGGAGGGAGTATTTAATTGATATTTTAATAGTGAAATTTGCACTGAATAGAACTAAAATATAAGTAATTTTCCAATGTAGGACTTAAACTTTTTTATTCCCTAACTATGACTTAATAATAACTAGTGAAAAGGATAATGTCCAAGTGATGCTGGACATTTAGTTGAATAATAACTAATGGATAATGATAATTCGTTTACATTGGGAAATAAAAACATATGGTTCTATACTAAGAAAGTCATTATGTTTTAGTCCTATTTAGGTAAATTACCGATTTTAGTAACATAAAAAATCTCTTTTTACCTCTCATTAGAGATGCTCTCAATACTCATGATGATGACTAATCATGATGATGACTAACCAATTCAAGGAGCTAACCGGAGTAACCGGTATACAAATACTCAGATCTCGGATCTCCCAAAAGCACTTATCCTAATAACGAACAACAGGATAAGGATGTATAAATATACTGACGTGCGTATTTATCTGCCCTCGCTCATCTGATTCACAGTATCTCTGCATTTTAAGTACTCGTATTTACTTACGAAGTACGTATTTCATACGGAGTATAATGGGGAAGCCTTCTTTATTCTGTTTCTTTGCAGGAATCGTTTTCCTATGCTGTAAATTCTGCGGGGCCAGTGAAAAGGTGGGAATATACGAGCTCAAAAATGGTGACTTCTCTATGAACATCACCAACTATGGTGCCACTGTCCTCTCTCTCGTCTTGCCCGATCGAAATGGTCTGTGTGTTAATGCATATTTGTTTCGAAAAAAACTAACAATTGTGACGACTTTTTTTGAAATTCCCTTATTTTTTACTCTGAATCTGGGCTTATCATTTCTGGGTTTGGACAGGAAAATTGGATGACGTGCTTCTCGGGTTTGATTCCATTGATGGGTACAAGGTTAGTGTCACTATACGTGTTTGATCTAATGGGGAAACTTCTGGATTTAACATTTCGTCCTACTCCTAAAACTATAAATTGGAAATATATAGTCTATAATGAATTTCAGGGTGTGGGTATTTCATGTTTCGCAATATAATCATAGACTTGTTCGAGATTTCTAATTCTAGCTGGGGAATCTTAATGAACAGAAGAAGACAATTGGTTATCTAATGAATAAGATGGGAAGCTTTAGTAAAAATGAAACTAGTTGCATATCGATCGCCGTGTGGAGTAGAGGATGTATGTATGTATGTATGTATGTATGTATGTATGTAGACATAATAACACACATTCAAATGTGTTTCCAGAATGATTCGACTTACTTCGGTGGCCTGGTTGGGCGCGTTGCTAATAGGATCGGGGGAGCGAGATTCACATTGAATGGAGTTGAGTACAAATTGCCTCAGAATGATCATGGCAACACTCTCCACGGTCTCTCCTCTTCGTTCATTCTCTAGTTTCTATATATTCTACCACCCATACCGCCTAGAGTCCATCTAGCACTCACTTCCTCCTTTCCTAATTAACTGACCATTATGACTATTGAGGTACATCAAAAGTTGAATGAACATTGGCATACATCATGTCTATATTCGTTCAACTTTTGATGTATTCCAAAGGTCGGTTAATTAGGAATGGATGAAGTAACTCGTAAAGTCGTAAGGTGAATCCTTTGGCTAATCCTTGATTTCTCCTAAATCAGGTGGTGCCATAGGATTCAGTGATGTGATATGGACTGTGGAAGAGTACATCAAAGATCATCACCTCTCCCTCTCTTACAAGAGTCCCGACGGAGACCAAGGTATCTCTTTTCCTCATTAAAAAATTGCTAGAAACCCACCAGGTCTGACATCAAGACTTCCACCGGGTTTCATTACTCCAATCATAAGTTACGGATCTCTTTGGGAACAATATTTATCATTCACATCGCAGTTCTTAATAATTTTATAACGATTTGATTTTTGTTAACTGTGCTTGAACTTGAGCTTGGGGTCTGCGTATCCACACCCTCCCCAGACCCTACTTTTAGTGGGATTTACTGGGTTTGCTGTTGTTGTTGGCTCAGATAAACTTTAAAAATGCTAAAGCTAACAGGTCAGTTATTGGTTTTGTTTTATGCAGGCTTTCCAGGTGACTTGGATGTGAATGTCACATACATGCTACTGGGCAAAAACAGGCTAGGCATAAGAATGAAAGCCAAGGCTCTGAATAAGGCCACCCCTGTGAATTTAGCCTCACACTCCTACTGGAACCTTGCTGGCCATGACAGCGGACACATTCTGTCCCACACCATCCAGATCTTCGGGTCCCACATAACCCCCGTGAAGGACGACCTCGTCCCCACTGGCGCCATCCAGCCAGTCAAAGGAACCCCATATGACTTCGTCCAACCCCACGAAATCGGCAGCAAGCTGACCCAGCTGCCCGGCGGCTACGACATTAACTACGTGTTGGATCCCACTGAGGGAAGCCGCCGCCGCCGCCACCTGCACAAGGTGGCTGTGGTTCAAGAGCCCAAATCAGGGAGGAAAATGGAGCTGTGGACGAACAAGCCCGGGGTTCAGTTTTACACCAGCAATATGTTGAAAGATACGGAGGGGAAAGGCGGGTTCGTGTACCAAAAATATGCAGGGTTGTGCTTGGAGACACAGGGCTTTCCTGATTCTGTAAATCACCCAAATTTCCCTTCGCAGTTTGTTGATGCAGGGGAGACTTATGATCATGTCATGGTTTACAGGTTCACTGCCCATACCACAAAGAGGGGTAGTAGTGTCAGTTTGAATTAGAATAGAACCTTAGTCTTTAGTTAATAAATTTTATTTCACTTTTTTCATAGAGTTTTAAACTCTAGCTATACATGTCACACGGGAGCTCCGTTTTTTGAAATCATTCTTGAAAAAACATTGGTTAATTTTCCTGGAATCGGTGAATCCGATTGACAGTTTGGTACCATTGACCGTGAACGAATGAAGTCTTGTTCTAATTAATTTAGAATTAAATTCTTGCACTTCATTTTCATGCTAATTACTACCTCTATCCTAAACTACTTGTCGAGTTTTTTTTTTGTCTTCAAAATTTGTAAATTTAGATCGACTTCAAAAAATTTATAAATTTAGATCATTAATTAAATAAAATTTTGATTATATAGTGATACAAGAATAATTTTATTAGATTTGTATTGTAATATATTTTATTTTCAAAACTTAATAAAATTTATTATAACTATTATAATAAAAACTTAATTTTAAATTCAATCAAATTCATATCAAATCAGATACAATCAGATCAAATCAGACCAAATCAGGACTTAAAAAAATTAGATTAGATCAGGTAAAGTGATGAACGAAACACATCCTTCTTCAGTTGGGATATTTATCCCACAACCTTAATAATTAGGCTGTATCCCAAAGATTATACTCCAACATATCCGTCCGGAAATGATGTTCCTACGTTTTTTTCCGTCTGGAAATGATGTTCCCATTCTACTCTTTAACACATAAACTACCCAAAATAGGGGTGGGTTAATGAGATAAAAGAAAGAAGAAGAGGAAAAGAGTGAGCCTAGAGACGGTAAGAAGAAGATGGGAGAGAGTAAGAGAGAGGTGGAGAGAAGATGAAGAGAGAGGAGAGGGAGCAGAAGTGGGGGGATAGGAAAAAACGGAAAGAAAAGAAAGAGATCTAGAAGTTTAGTAAGAAACCTAGTCTAAAGAAGTTTTCTTTCCCCATTCGGCCCCTTTTTTCTCCAAAACTGCTCCTTCCTTTTCTTCTTCTTCATTTTCTTCTTTCCATTCTTTCTCATGTTTGATTGTTTACCAGATCTGCGAGATCTACAACAATCGATGGATGCGATCATAGAGCCGGCCGCGATAGTGGGCTAGCGACGACGGGGCATATGTTTTTCTTCTCCACTTTATTACTCAGTTTTTTAGATCTTGAATTTTGGGGTGGGTCTAATGGGATTGGCAATTATGCTGGAGATTGAGGCGATGGGGGCGGCGGCAGTTGAGAAGGCCGGCGGCAGTTGTGGGGGTTGTCGGCGGCAGTAGTGGGGGTTGTCGGCGGCATTGATTGGAGTGGATGGAGTTTATGGGAGAAGTAGGTTGGAGCGGTGGTAGTGCCCTGATGAGGGCAGGAGTAATGCTAGCAAAAGGGTATTTTGGACATTTACTTTTCATTGTCAACCCTCCTTAAAAATGAGGAAAAGTCAAACCGGGAACATCATTCCCGGACGGAGGGAGTATATTCTAGAAGTTTACACGTACGCTTTAATGACTTATAGTTTTACATTGACACAAAATATCAATATGAGTATAAAGTTTTATACTAATATTTTACATTGAAGTAAACAATCAATCTCACACTTATGTTAACACAAAATGTAAATATAAACCTTCGAGGTATATCTTTGGATACAAATAGATTTATTCTTAATCACTCTGTATGTTGTACCGTGCCAGCCCCTTTCATTTCCAACATGTGCAATAGACCAAACTAAAGGATCACTCGTTTGGGAATACCCCGATCTGACGATGATTAGTTGTTATTCTGTTGTTGCCTTAATTGACTATAGTTAAGCGTCAGGTTATAAATTACATTAAACTAATTATAGTTTAAGCGTCAATAAATGTATTGCCTTAAACTAATTATAGTTTAAGCAGGAAATCAATTGCCTTAAACTAATTATAGTTTAAGCGTCAGGAAATCAATTGCCTTAAACTAATTATAGTTTAAGCGTCAGAAAATAAATAGCCTTAAACTAATTATAGTTTAAGCGTTAAGAAATCAATCGTCTCAAACTAATTATAGTTTAAGCGTCCGGTTGCCAATTACCTTAAACTAATTGTAGTTAAGCGTCTGGTAAATAATTGCTCTTTAAGAGTCTGATTATGAAAATATGGGTTTGACCTTAGACTAAGAATAGCTAAGAGCGTTGATACTATCTAGCCTTAGACAAAGAGTAGCTAAGAACGTTGTTATCATTGGCCTTATGTTAAGAATAATTTAAGAGCACTGTCGAAATAATGAATATTGAATATCTGAATTGAATAACATGTATTGATATGAACCAAACATTATCAAAATCATGAATGATGAATATTTGAATTGAACATTATGTGCATGATATCAAATAATTTGGTTATGAATTGAGGTTCAATTTATATGGATGTTCGACACATTAGATATTCTTTATCTGCTTTAACGCTCAGCATGTAGTATGTTTTATTTGCTACACACATGTAAATAGAACGAATGATGTGACGTGATCTTGAAGGTTGACGGAGGTGAGATAGTTGGGATGGATGTGATGGTTTGAAATGAATGACATAAATAAATTATGTTTTGTGTTTATGATTTGTTAAGCTTCCACAAGATTGAAAACCTCGTACTGTTTATGTTAAGAAAAAATATTATTGTGATAAATAAAAGTGCTTGAAATGTTTTAAATTTTTATGATTACCAAGTTAATACTTTAGTCTGAAAAGGGCTTGAGATCTGGATTGATTAGGGTGTTACATGGTCAATATTGACAAGTATGCGTATAAACAAGAAATGACTCATCTAAAATGATTACTAAAATCCTATGGTGTGTAAACACACGAAGTATTGAAATAGTCGTTGAGTAGTGATTCGTGTGCAGCCGCCCGATCATGGTTTAACACTTACGTCAGGTTGAGCCTTGAGATGATTCCACTTTTTCTCATTGGCTTTGTTGCCACCATTGATAACAGCCCATCGCGAAACAACAAAAAATGAGAAATCTTTTTTCATCGCCAAGTAAAGATAATCCCATTTTTTTTGAATATTTTGAAGAGAGAATTAAAAGAAATAGAATATATTTGAAGAAATTAGAGAGAGAATCAGGATATGTTGCGTGGGTATTTTATTTAAAAAATAAGGGATATTTGTAGTTCAAAAAATAATTTTTTTCTAAAAATGCCCAATGACCATAATTTAGGCCATTGGGGGGGGGGGTGTTGGAGCGTGGCTGCGTCAAACCTTTAACACAAGCTATTTGACGCCTGAATGACGGTGAAGGAGGCGGTGTTTAACGCTCCCAGGCGTTAAACACGCCTTAACGCCGGTGGGCGTTGCACCCATTTCCGGTGCTCTAATTACAATAAAAAAGATCTACAATTTAGGGACGAAGAGAGTATCATTTTTAGAGCCTAAAAGACCGACAACTTAGTGTCTATTCATTTGGGTTGTAAAAATTAACTTCTACTCCCTTCGTCCTAAAATATTTACAACATTTGCTTTTTCAGCTGTTGCGGGAATTTTTGTTTATTTCTACGTTTTCATTGGTTATTTGATAAAATAAAATATTCTTGACACCTCTTATTTCGAAGAACTTTTCATGTAGTTTTTTATATGTAAATTTTGTTTTTTATTTCTATATCAATATGTAAATAAAATGAATTGAAAAAACTTGATATATTACCTCAGGAATACAAGTGTGGCAAATATTTAGAGACGGAGGAGTAGTTTTTTCCAACAACGAGTAAAAAAATATTTATAAATGATGAATATACAATAACATAATATATTCAAATTATAACATCCCACCTCAAACGCAAACAAAGATGATTTCCTTTTTATTCGAGATTAGTTTTCTTACATATTTATGAAGGTAATTGTTTAATTGAGTAAATTTTTAACACTTTATTCTTTTCAAAAATTTCTAATTCCTTCTTGTTTTTTCTAACTATTTCGAGTTTCTCTCAACTCACTCCATTTTCTTCCAATTTTTTCTAGTATTTTCAATGTCCAACTCTATTTTTATAACTAAAACGAACAAAGCCTTAGTTCTCCGAGCTTGTAGGATTGTTTGTAGCTCACTTTTTCTCAAAATCCCCTTACTTCTCCAATCTTGTAGGATTGTTTGTAGCTCACTTTTTCCTCAAAATCTTAAGTGAATGGGCACAAAGTCTTAAAATGTAGGGGGGGGGGTCTAAAGTGTATTTATTCTTTGAGACGTATATTGAGGAACTCGAAATTAGACGTATGTTTTTATTCTACTCTGTTTGGTATGTTGAGCGAGGATGTTCAGATCTTAAGTGTGTGAGTACTTGATAAGTTGGTTTTGCGTTAGTACTTTTTCTTTATTTTAGAAATTTTTAGTGTATAGTATTTAACTTCATTCTGCATTCTTTTAATTTTTTTTCATAATTGTTTTTTGGTAGTGTTTTTGAATTTTTTATTTTATTTTCTTTTGTGAAATTTGCACTGAATAGGACTAAAACATAAGTCATTTCCCAACGTAGGACTTAAACTTTTTTATTCCTTAAATAGGACTTAATAATGACTAGCGAGAAGAATAATGAGTTAAGGAGCAAAATAGGAGCAAAACATAGATAATATGCCAAAATAAGAGTAGAAAAGAAAACTCCCCAAAATAGGAGTTATTTATTTAAATGCTCCCTATTAAACTAAATTCATTTCCTAAAGCTTACAGACCTGCGTTCTCCTTGTTTTGCTGCGGGTAGATATCAAAGACACTCATTAGTAAGTGTTTTCTTGCAAGGCTATGTTTTGGCCAACATAGAGAGAAAAAAAATAAAAAGGAAAAATAAAAAAAATAAACAAAAATAACTTATTGAGTACATCCCTAAAACAAAAAAATCGGGTTGTTGATCCCCGTCGCTGCCGTGCCCCGACACAACAATGTACCCTTCGCGGTGATTTTTCACGTCGCTACCAACGCCACCAATTCTGCTCCATCACTGCTGACACCATAACGATCTGCAATCGCCGCCGCCTAAGTGTCATAATGCCACAAATTACTGTAAAAAAGAATTATCTATATAATGTCAACCGAAGCAACAATGTCAAAGATTGCAACGTACAATAACAAACATGTCACTGGATAATATTAAATATGTCAATATATAATGCCATAAATATTGTAAAGTGTCAAGAAGTACTTCGATTTGCCAACATACAATGCCAACAACAACAATCTAAAAAACAATAATGCTAATAATTTACTCCACACAATATTTAAAATTACCTAACTATTTTGGTTTTATAAAAGCCACATCACAACACAAATGATGTGTGAAGAAAAGATAAAAGTTTGCTTTTGTTTTGATTTTAAAAAAAGTCATATCTTTACACACAGGTGTTAATTATGGGAAAAAAGACAACTTCGGAGCACATATATGACCAAAGTTGAACACAATGTGTATTTCCAATTCTCCAACCCCTAAATAAAAGGAAGAATGACAGGGAAGATCGGCTAGGGATTGGGAGAAGAAGGGGAGCGGATTGATCAAGATAGGGGTGGGGAGTTTTATTAATTACTCCTATTTTGGGTATATAAGTTAGAGACTCCTATTTTGAGGATATGTCTCATGATTTACTCCTATTTAATGAGTTTTCTTAAGAATAATGTCCTAGTGATGCTGGACATTTAATTGAATAATGATTAATAGATAATGACCAATAATTCTACATTGGAAAATAAAAACATATGATCCTATTTAGAGAAAGTCATTATGTTTTAGTAAATTACTTTTTTTCTTTTCTCTAACTAGTGATCAGAAATTCAGAATCATTATACCTTAGGATAAGAGAAAAAGGGTAGTTCTACTTCCACTACAGGTGTACAAATAGATTTTTCCCGAGAAAAATGTTAGCGAGAGACTAACTCCAATGGAGTAGATTCAGCCCAGTCTTACGCCTAGACGGCCACAAGCCCCCGCCATCTCCAATGGAGTAGATTCACCTCCGTTCAGCAACACACAAAGTAGCCAAGGCCGAATCCAACAACAAAGCAAGAGCCTCTCCATTTTTTTCTTCTCTCATTTTAATTTTCTTCAGAACATGGAGATCTGGAGAGCTACCAATCGTCTACTGAAATGTGGTTCTAAGCAACTTCTTGATCATCAATCAAACCGCCATTTCCTCACTTCTTCCGGTTGCCCAGCTTCAGGTACCGCTACCATGAAATGCTGTCTAGGAAATTCATTCATTTTAAATGAAGCAATGTTTTCTAGGAAATTCACTCATTTCCCAAAAGCAAGAAGCTACCTAAAACCACGAATAAGAAACCACAAAATACAGTGTCACAGTCATTTGTGAACTTCGCGGACTAGGGAAAACGTCAGGACGGGCGGGGGCTGAGCTGGGCCTGGCGCAGCCTAAGATGGGGTTCTTTTTTTTTTTTAATAATAAAAGAATAAAATAGTTTAATTTAATTAAAAAAGTGGAAATTTAAATTTACAAATGACAAATGAGTGATCGTATAAGCGTTTTTATTGTGTGTTGCATAACTATACCTTCTCTGTACTGGGTTACAGGTTTTATGTACGGTTTTCTCAAACCCCTTGGATCACTAATTCCTCATATT
The DNA here is from genome assembly GCA_900332095.2 of Cuscuta campestris. Lineage (NCBI taxonomy): Eukaryota > Viridiplantae > Streptophyta > Magnoliopsida > Solanales > Convolvulaceae > Cuscuta > Cuscuta campestris. The sequence goes on along the minus strand of OOIL02006740.1, from coordinate 607,671 downwards.
GTGAATTACCAAAAGTACGTTCACACATATTGCCGGTCACCATATTACCTGGGTGCAACCAGTTGCAGTGTACAGTCTAGATGTTTTTCATCAGACCCAACTGCAATCAGGAGGAACCCAAAATTTTCAACAATAAACTCAGATGATATTAGCCATTTCAAGAAGATATTAGGAGAAAGAGGTGTAGTTGAAGATGAGGAAACACTTAAGACGGCGAACATGGACTGGATGCAGAAATACAAGGGTGCAAGTAAACTTATGCTCAAACCAGGAAGCTCAGAAGAGGTTGACTTTCTATTATCAAACTGGTAGTAACTTGCTCCATGGAATATATCTATGTCTTTGGCCTTAATAATTTTCATGCGCTTCCATAGGTTTCTCAGATTCTTAAACATTGCAATTCCAGATGCCTTGCTGTTGTTCCTCAAGGTGGAAATACAGGCCTTGTGGGAGGGAGTGTTCCTGTGTTTGATGAGGTTAGAGTCTTGTTTGTTTCTTGGAACCATTGAGTATGTGACCCATGCTTATAGAGATTTAGCCAAATATATTTTGTTTAAGACATAAAATGAGCAAGTTGGAACGAGTTATGCAATATAGGCCATGTCTGGCTAGATGTACTCCTTCATAATTTGTCCACTTAGCACTTTCACTTTTATTGTGCATGATGAAATAGTGTGGTTCGTGCATGTAATTTGAATATATCACACAGACACACACAATATATTTGGCATACAATGTATACACATTCAGGAGACATACCTTAGTTTTGGAATACTTTTTACTTAGGTAAACATAAAGAGACTTTAGTACATAGACAATACATGGAAGGTGATATGGAGAGACATGTATAATCTTGTATAAATGATGAGATAAAGCATGTGCCTAGTGTATAACAACATTACCCCAACTATGTTGTATACGGCAAAGTGCTGTGCGGTTATGATAACTCACGTTCGTCGACTGCATGCTGTCGAGATGCTGATGTTACAGTGGATATGTGCGAAGACGAGGTTGGATAGGATTTCGAACAAGGTTATCCGAGGTCGAGTAGGCATGGCACCTCTAGAAGCTAAGCTACGGGAAGCGAGATTGAGGTGGTTTGGACATGTGAGGCGGCGAGGCAGCCAAATGCTGGCACCGCAATGCGGAGATGTGAGAGGCTTACGTTGGTGGGTGGAAGTAGAGGAAGGGGTAGACCTAGGAAGAGTTGGAAGGAAGTGATAAGGAAAGACTTAGGACTTCTTACCCTTTTTGAGGATATGGCCTTATATATGAGCATTTGGGAAGCTAGGATTAGAGTAGTTGGGTAGGCGCCTTTGGCTAGAGGGTTGTTTCTTGTACTTGTTGAGTGCTTTGTATGTCGTGTTTGCTTGATTGCATTACTTTCCCTTCATTAACTCTAGTTTTTGCTCTCTGTGCTTTATATATTGCCTACGATCTTTTATATCAGTGCAACTTGAGCCGGGGTTCTATTGGAAACATACTCTCTACTTTCGAGTAGGGGCAAGGTCTGTTTACACACACCTCTCGAGGCCCTACTCACGTGGGATTCAGCTGGGTTGTTATTTTTGTTGTTGTCCTTGTATATTTAGAGGTTGGAATATATTTTTACTCACTCCGTCCCTTAATAAACTTAAGGGTCTTGTTTATGATGTTTGACCAATTTATTTTTAATTCTATTTATTTTAATACATCAAAAGTTCAATAAAACAAAAGGTGTCATGACTATACTTTTTAAATAAATGATTAAGATTAAAAATACAAGGAAAGAGGATATAGTTTGGCCTTGTGCATAGTAAAAATGAAGTTCATTTAGGGATAGAGGGAGTATAGTTTTTGAAATTTTTAACTTTTTAATTTTGAAAAACTTCACAGGTGATTATCAATCTCGGTTCGATGAACAAGATAATTTCCTTTGACAAGGTAAATCAAAATATTTTAATTCATTACACTTTCTCTTTATTGTTAGTTATTCATTGCGATTTGAGAAATGACAAATTTTCTGGCGTAATCAGTTGGTTATGATTTTTATCGTATCAAAGTCTCCACCTACATATTCATCATTGTTTTTCTTATAGTTCCGGGCTGCAGGATTTGATTGCCACTTGTGACCTTTGCAGGTTAGTGGTATACTAGTATGTGAAGCAGGTTGCATTTTGGAAAACCTGAATGCTTTCCTAGATATCCAAGGGTAAGTTACTCGAATTAACCTTGAAGTTTACTAACTTAGACAGTCTGGAGTGTGCTATTGTTTTACCACTCTGTATTTGCGTTTACTGTGTCTGTTGTCATTCCACTACTTCTTTGTAAAAATGCTTCCTTTTTGTGCTCCATCACAATTGCTCCAGTGTCCAGCTTATTGTTAGTTTAGTGTGGTGATTATAACACAAATATATTCATCTTAGGAACAATTTGATATGTATGGGATACATGCTATGTGATTATGTGAAGCCACGAACTTAAGACTTGTGTGATTCAACATTGCTTGAATGCGTATGTTACTTTATTCTTGTGGATCAACTAGTTGGGTTTTTACTTTGGTGAAGTTTATATTACCTACTAGAGTTCATAGACTCGTCTCAAGTTTATCTTCTTTTATATATTTTCCCATTCTTATTTTTTCCCTCAACAAGGTTTTTACCATAGTTGTCACGGCGCCAAGGCAAGGTGCCATTGTATCGCCATGACACGTAGATTACTGCCTAGGTAACACTTAGGTGATCTACGCAGCAACACAAGAAATTAGGATTGGTAAATATTAGTAGCACTAATATAAATATAAACATACGTGTTCTCTAAACCTAGTCAAAACTTCAAATACACATAAAAAAATATACACACCATAATATGAAAAAAGAAGAACATGGAATACGAAATATGATTAAAATACAATATGCGACTTCTTAGTGCAAAGTAAATACCGAGTATGGAAAAAATCACTGACTAAAAGGCGATGCCTAGACGCCTAGGCGAGGGATGCAAAAAAGGCGAGGCAATATACCATGACAAGAGGGGATGACTGCCAGGATGCCTAGGCGACGCTGTGACAACTATGGTTTGTACTTGTTTTTAAGGTGTGGGATGAGCTTCTTTGCTACTGTATCATTTATCATATTGCTTTAAAGTGAATATGAGCTCTCTCTTCTATTAGGTTTGTTATGCCACTAGATCTAGGGGCTAAGGGAAGCTGCCAAATTGGTGGAAACATCTCAACAAATGCTGGTGGATTGCGACTTCTCCGCTATGGCTCACTCCATGGGAATGTTCTTGGTGAGTTCCTGCCCTACATTTAGTTTTAATTCATGTGAAAGTTTTTTAACAAAAAAATAAAATTGTATTAATGGAGCAAGAGAATACAAACCCCGAATATAATCTTAGTGAAAAGGACTTCTTGAAGCATGAATATCTAAAAAATGTACTGGTTCCGCAAAAAGTACCTATAAAGGGAAATCTGGTGTTACAAGAGATCCAGCAATATGTGGGGTCCATGGAAGGGCCAGAGACAATTAGCTGATCATATTTAGGTAGCCTTACCTTGTATGTGCGAGAAACTGATTCCATGACTTGAACCTCTTGTCTCCAAGTCACATGCAAGTAACTCCAACTATTGCACCAACATGCGAGTTCAACAAAATAAACTTAAATCGCGAGGGGTGTTCTTTACTAATATGCCTTTTTATCCTATTGAGCCATAAATCTTAGCAGCACTTGTTTTGTGAGGGATGTTTGTCCTCAAGTTAACCAATTCTATCCCAAATCATTAAAATGTATCGTTTTGGTTCTTCAAGTGTCCAAAAGGGGTATCAATGTTACACTCGGAGTCTTCGTTGATATTTCATCTCTATGGAATACTTTTCATGAGGCATTTTTTTTTACCAAAACGGTAATTTTATTAATAAACAAAAGAATAATACAATGTCAGGCAGGTAGGAACAAACTCCATACTCCTAATGGATGAAAAAATAAAAGAAAATGCCAAGAGCTGGTAAACTATGCTAGGAAAGCTAATGCTAAAATAAAGTAATGAATATAAAAATAAGGAGATCAAATCTGAAAGCCTAATTGCATGAATGAAAGCAGATGAAGGCGCGAATCCAAAACTGTCCATAACTAGAGCTCTGTGATGCCGAAAGCCCAATCCAATCACGCCATACGTCATGCTCAGAAGAAAGGGACCAGATGTCGAACAAAATAAAAGCCTAACAGCAGTCCAATTGAAGAGCATCTAAATGCTGCCAAGTATCAAGCCCAAATAAGAATTCCATGTGCCAAAGAGAAGACTCAAAGCCACGAGGTCCGATACCACTCCAAACCAGAAAGCCAAAGGCCAATGCTATTATGCCAAATACCCAGAAGCCCGTGAACAGTCCAAGCCAACACCATGGCCCACACACAAACCACCAAGTGAAAAGCCCAAACACAGATCAAACCCAATTCAGTGGAAATCAGAAGAATGATGCTAAAGCTGCCAAGGATAACATGACAAGTCCAAACTCAGCCCAATCCAATAAGCCCAAAACCGAAATGCAGTGTGCCAATAGAAAGAGCATAAATCCACAAAGTACTCAGCTCCAACCAACGCAAGAAGCCAACTCCAGTCCCACACTAAAATCAAGACGACAGAGAGTGCGCCATAAGGAGTGAGATTCCCAAAGATATTCAAGTGGAAGAGTGGCCTAGCATCAGACATGAGGCATTGCAAAATCACAACTCCCCCAAAGTAACCACCAGAAAGGATCAAGGAAATGGGAATCACAGTGTGTCGTCAACCGCCATGGCTAACCTCAACGACCTCCCGCTTAGCCAAACCCAGATATTAAAGATACCACTTTTGGCCAGTAGCTAGCCCTTAGCATATATACTACCGACAGAAAGCAGACACCATAAACCACATACGCTGGTGTGGACGTATACCCAAACTGCAGGTGCAGACTGCAGACGGGTACCCTTTAGCAGCGGGTACATACGTGTGTCTCTTAACCACAGTTGTTAAGACACCCAAGTAGGAACTGGTGTGGTGATACCCCCCACCACATTTGTACAGTAAACAGAGTGTTCTATAGTGTTCTATATATATGTATGTATATATATATATATATATATATATATACACATAGATATGTATGTATGTATGTATGTATGTATGTATGTATGTATGTATGTATGTATGTATGTATGTATGTATGTATGTATGTATGTATGTATGTATGTATGTATGTATGTATGTATGTATGTATGTATGTATGTATGTATGTATGTACGCACGCACGCACGCACGCACGCACGCACGCACGCACGCACGGATGCATGCATGCATGGATGCATGGATGCATGCATGCATATATATTGACGCCAACCAATTGCGACACGAGTTCAATAAGTTTCGTTCGTAAAATTGACGGCTCCTACCTCCAACCGCTGCTCTACCCCCACCCCTACCCCCACTCTAGTGCCGTACACCCCCTTTCCTTAATTGTTATTTTAGCAGAATTAATTCTTCCAAAACAGTGATTAAGGGAGGGGGGCATAGTTATCACGGTGTCGCCTAGGCGTCCAAGCGCCCTTTAACTCTCGCCATGAGAGCTTGTCGTGGCCTTGCCTTGTCCAGTACTTTTGTTTTTTTACTCTAGTGCTTAATTTTTTAAAGTGATTTATACCCCCGGCTTCAGTGCTTTGTTTTTATAATGCTTTATAAATTAGTTTATTTGCATGTTAATGTGTTTTTTCTACTTTATCTTCCTAATTAATACTCGGTGCTTACAACAACAACAACCCAGTTAAATCCCACAAGAGTAGGGTGGGAGGGTGTGTGTACGCAGACCTTACCCCTACTCTAAAGTAGAGAGGCTGTTTCCAAAGAGACCCCCGGCTCAACGTCGAAAGTTGCATTGTTTGACTAACTGCTACTTCATTAATTAAAGAAGCGCAGACAGTTTAGAGATCCATTTTGATTTATTCCATCACACCCCAAAGCCAAATAATGGTGAAATTTTGGCTCCATCGGAGATGATGGAAAACTAATTAATACTCGGTGCTTAATTTTTTAAATTTTAAATGATTAGTTTATTACCAACTTAAGTCGGTAACGCTTTTATTCAACTTTATTTTTGTTAAGTGTACTTAAAAGTAACTTTGGTGGTTAAACTTTGATGTATTAGAAAAATTTAAACTTTACCAACTACAATATATAGTTTGATATATTTATATTAATGTTTTTAATGTATAGCAAGTCTCTTATATTATGTGTCGCCAAATTGTCGCCTAGTCGACTAGGCGTCCTGGCGGTATCCTAGCGCCGCGCCTCGACTTGTCGCCATGATAACTATGGGGGGGGGGATGCAAGGGGGCAGGGGTGGGGATTAAAATTGTCAGTTTTATTCTCCAATTGCACTGGTATCGCCAATTAACACCAATTGGATGGGTGTCAATTTAAACTTACTCTGTCACCACGAATGTTATTGATTCTGTTACATTTATCTGCCAAATCATGAAGTACTCATATGATGAACAATCTACATTTGACATAGGCTAAGCCATTTCTAGGTCCAGAGAGATATAGAAGATTGGTGAGAAAATTAAATACTCTAACCAAGGTTGTTAAGGCGCCAAGGCTAGGCAAGGGACCGACGTACCTTCATATTGGGCGACTAGGCGTACACCTAGGTGACAATTAGGCGACCTATATATATATGTGTGTGTGTGTGTATTTATACACACACACACACAATATAACCACAATTAGATATATGGCACAACATATGTAATTAAAGTCGGCACATAATCTGAGACAAACAACTAAGTAATCACAAGCATGTAGATCACAAATAACAACACAATTCAAATAAAAGTTCATCTCCATCCTACTAGTTTAATCACTCAAACATTCAAGTTTAAAAATTATCCTAGAACATGTCATTCATATGGATATCAATATGTATATCCATAGACTCATCATGGACACTAGATAAATCAACACCATAGTCATCTTCAGGATACCCATCATCATTTAGATCCAAGAGATAAGGCGATGTTAAGTCAAACATTTTAAATTTGGCTTTCAAATTTTAAAAAATTGCCCAGGGCACTTAGGCCTAAAGCGAGGGTAAGGCAACCACGGTGAGGGTAAGTCAATGCCTAGGCGAGCGCCTTAACGCCTTGAGGGTTTCTGGGCAAAGCAGATAGATAAGGCGTCCATGGCATAACGCCTTATTGCCTAGGCGACACCTTAACAACTATGGCTCTAACGTTGACTCGCCCAAACATAGCATATACAGTAAGTGTTGTGAGTCAGTATTTTTTCATCCCCAATCGTTGACTATTGGTTTGATGTTCAACATATTCCTTGTTCCTTATAGCCTATGACAGAAGCAACATGTAAAATAGTTTCGCTTTGTCATAAACTAAGAGAAATGGGTTTCACGACTTAAATTTCAGCTATCTTATGGTGTTATTCACATTGCATCCAATCATGTCTTCAACCAGGTTTTATCTCTACGGGTTTTGTGAAGACGGGTGAAAACTTGTAGACGAGTAAATTTCAAAAATGGTACCTCAACTTTCACGAAAATTTTGATTCGGTTCCTAAACTTCAAAACCTTTCAAAAAAATCCCTGAACTTTGAAAACCTTTCACGAATGGTACCTGAAGCCGGTTTTCAGGTAACCAGCAGGTCATTTGGGCCAAATTTTAATTTCTTGTATTTTAATTGACCCCGTTTCTTTTTATTCTTTTTCCTCCCCCACCCCTTCTTTGTCTTCTTCTTCTTTCACCCCTTTTCTTCTTCTTCTTCCACCCCCTTTTATTCTTCTTCTTCAAAGCTCCCCTCACCCCACCCCTTTCCCCTCCCAGCCCCCATCCTGCCCCCCTTCCTTTCCTCTTTTTTTCCAGCATCCCCCCTCACTCTCTTCTTGAGCTCCCTCTTTTTGTCTTTCCTTTTTCACATTTTTTTGTTTTTTTGTTTTTTGTTTTTTTCGTTCTTATTTGTTTGTTTTTTTTGTTAATTTTTTTCTTTTTTTCTTGATACTTTTATATTATTTGTTTGGTTACGGGTTTTTTGTAAACTTTTTTTTGTAAGTTTTTTTATCTATTCTCTTAAGAAGTGTTTTATTTTATTGTTTGTTTTACTTTTTTATTTTTTTGATATTGTTTTGTCCTATTTTTTGTTTCTTTATTATTTTTTGTTTGTTATTTTTTTATATTTTATTTTTTCATATAAATGAAGAAAAAATTAATTAGCATTTGGATTCGCTCTTTTTGTGGGTTGTTCTCTTTTTATGTTTCGCTTATTCTTAGTTTGACTTATTTTATTTTATTAATTGATGAGTTTTGTTTTATTGAACATTTTAGCTAAACAAAAAATAGCATACCATGCGTTTAATGTTTTTGTTTGTTTTATTTGAAAACAGACAAAAAAAGTTAACAAACAAAAAATAT
>OOIL02006740.1:587123-598385 GCA_900332095.2 Cuscuta campestris | reverse complement strand
AGAATAAAATGGGGTGAAAGAAGAAGAAGAAGAAAAGGGATGAAAGCAGAAGAAGACAAAGAAGGGGTGGGGGAGGGAAAAGAAGAAAAAGAAATAGGGTCAATTTAAAAATTATAAAATACAAAAAATTAAAATTTGGCCCAAATGACCTGCTGGTTACCTGAAAACCGGCTTCAGGTACCATTCGTGAAAAGTTTTCAAAGTTCATGGATTTTTTTGAAAGGTTTTGAAGTTTAGGTACCGAATCGAAATTTTCGTGAAAGTTGAGGTACCATTTTTGAAATTTACCCACTTGTAGACCTTTTCACAAAAAGCATTGAATGAGTCTTGGATTAATTTCTTATGTCACAAGTTGGACCTAATCCTATGCTCAAACATGGGGGTGTGATGGAAAGTAGGAGTGAGCATTTTAACCGAATTCACTCTCCAACTGATATTTAAAAAACCAAACCGACTGAAAATTCGGTTTCGGTTTTGGCGGGCAGGCATTTTTTTGGTTCAATTTGTTTGTAAGCCCATTTCAAGATCGCCCATCCGAAAATAGAGTCCAAATGAAAGACGAGTAAATCAAATATCATAGAGCGGCTGCTGAATGTGTGTTGTGAGTCAGTTATTTTTGTAGTAATCAATCAATTGTCCAAGGTGACACACTTTATTATTCTCTTCTACAGCTATCTTTGTTACGACTTGCGTCATGCCTGAATCCATTCGGTCTCACAACTTTTGCCTCCATGATCCTCCCAAACACATCCATTACACTCTGGGCATGGCTAAACTTGATGCGGATGAGTTCCATGCTCAACAATGCGATATGTTCCAGTATGATAAGGGGCGTTGAGATTTTATCCTTTGAACTGGGAGATTAGGTTTGGTTCTACATTCATCCATCCCACCAGCTCTCATTGGTTCTTCACTGTCACAAGATCTTACCAAGGTAATTTGGTCCATTTAATATTTCTGTGTGCATTGGTCATTTGGCATACCATCCCAAGTTGTCGTCTCATTCAGTACGTCTTTCTTGTTTCCTTATTGAAATCTCCAAACGGCATGTGCCATCAATACTAGGGTTCCTTTCTTTTATTGATGATTCACTGGTTGAAATTTGCTCATATGTGATATTACACAATGGATTCGGCTCATGGGAGTCTGTTGGAGCTGCTAGTTCACTTGTTGGGCAAACTAATTGAGTGCGGAGTGCATGTGGGAATCCTTTCACCTCTTTGTTGAGGGTTTTCCAGTTTTTGAGCTTGGGGACAAACTTAGTGTAAGTGGAAGAAGTAATGCCGTGGATGCCTTTATCGGGGTGATGTCTCAATGATGTCATACATTGCATGTGCCGTGCGACAATCTCTATGTAATCCCATAGTCAACGTAAGCTACTTGCCTATTCTTAATTTTCCAATTTGAATCACAATTTCTAGAGAGAGGTTCTAGGGAGGGGAGTCTCTCAAAATGTTGACTATCTTTTCCTTTCATTGTACAGTTTAAAATCTTTTACCATTATATATGTATTCATATTATGCAAGATGTGATTCTACAAACCCATACATATCTTCAGTTTCTATTGTCACATGTTGAAATTAGTTCATCTTTCTAATCTTCAGGTGTTGAAGCTATTTTACCAAATGGCACTGTGCTTGACATGCTTGGAACTTTACGAAAAGATAATACCGGATACGACTTGAAGCATTTATTTATTGGTGAAATTATGTAATCTTATACTCCTTTTCCTTCCAGCTCTGGGTTTTGTTTATGCTCTAAACAAGTGTTTTATTCTTGTGTGCGGTTTAACCGTCTAGGAAGTGAAGGATCCCTGGGGATCATAACTAAGGTTTCCATACTTACTCCTCCAAAGTTGTCTTCAGTAAACCTATGCTTTCTTGCTTGCAATGATTATGCCAGCTGCCAGGTAATAAGAGATATCATTCTGAAACTCATTTCACGGTACTTTTGAATTTCTATTACTGTTTTTTGGTTGCTTGGATCTGTTTGATAACTTCCATCAAGAGATTATTTTCCTTTTTTGGTACATGTCGATTTTGAATTGTTTGGTGACTTGGTTGAAGTACAGTTAGTTTGTTAGGACTATCATGTGGCATTCACTCTATGATTTTATTTTTCTGAAAAGAAACATCCACTTTTGAGTTTTTTTGTTCAGCTTTGGAATATTTTGCACCTTTAGCCATATCTGGACATAGATTTATGACTTACGCTACTACCTTAATTATAACTTTTATGTTTTTGGTGATCCTGTGCATAGAAACTCTTGTGGAATGCAAAAAAGAAGCTCGGGGAAATTCTGTCTGCATTTGAATATTTGGATTCCACTGCAATGGATCTGGTAAGTATTATGTGTTGTTCGTGTACATCCCCTAGACCAGGAAGTGGTGTTATTAAACAATCTGGTGTACTTTTTCCTCTGTTTCCATGATTTATGTATAAAATCATTTTAATTTTTTGTGCCCCAATAGATATCCTTTAACCCATATAGCTTGCACCCTTGCACCTTTCATAAGTTGGGAAGTGTGTAAACTATTTGTTCCTTGAAGGATCAATAACGAGGGCGCATTTGCTTCGTGCACTTTATCCTCATTGTGCTTGCTTCAAGTGTACTTGAAAAGATTTTTCAGGATTGTCCTTATAAATGGTATTCCATATTTATATCATCATCATCAACAACAACGTCATATAATTCCAACTGTGTTGTGGGGTTGGTGATATTAAGTATATATCGTCAAAAGTTAAATAACACTAATTTATGAAAATTGCATAACGTAAAAGACTAAAAATTTTAGCATGTAAACTCTTTGTTTCACAACCTTCTTAGTTCTTGTGAAGGAATAATGAGATGAAATTCCAAAAACGTCATCCTTATAGTTTTTTTTCAGATGGAAATTGTTATGTAATTACTCTAATTCACCCTCACTTTTTCAGTGTGCCAGAATTTGGTTGTGCAATAGTCTCTAGTAAAATTAAATCAACGAATCAGTGAAGAATGGAGGCCAAATTTAGTCAGTCAATATTCTAGTTGTATTCTACTCCATATATTGTTCAGCACATAAAGTCGTATCGTTTTAGAAATGATAAGAAAATATGTTGTGTTACTATGGTAGATACACTTGCACTTCTCTCTTTATCAAGGTCAAGTAAATGGTAATGTTTTTTGAATGTTAATATTTATGAACTTTCAACAGTTCGAGTGCTCCTGAATAATGAACTCGAATGTGATTAAAAAGAGATTATCACTAAGTAATGTAATTTAGCACTATTATTATGGTGTGTGCAACAGGTTTTGAAACATTTAAATGGTGTTCGTAATCCATTACCGTCCTCTACTTACAACTTCTACGTCCTGATAGAGACAACAGGGAGCAACGAAATTCATGACAAGTAACTATTTTCTATCCTCCTCACATAGGCTTTGTTCTGTTTGTCTCATCTGATTGGATCTGATTTCATTTTTCAAAGATCTAGTCTGATCTGATTGGATGTGATCTGGTTTGATGTGATTGTACGTGATCCGATCCGATTAGATCTGATATGGATGGATCTTATCTAATCTGATCCAAATAAAAGTTAAAATCATTATGATAACTTTATTATTACTATTACTATTAGAGGAGTTGTAATCTTACACCACTCCAAGTGGTGTAAGATTGTGACACCAGTTAAATCGAGACACCTATTATTAGTTGCTATTATTATTACTATTACTACTACTATTATCATCATCATCACCACCATCATCATCATCATTGTTATTATTATAAATATAATAATAATAATAATAATTATTATTATTATTATTATTATTATTATTATTATAGATTTATGTGATATATGAAACAAAAAAGTGAGTAATATACTAAAGATATAGAAAAAGAAAATCATTGACAATAACCAATTATTGGAAAATATGGATACTATGTTACAAAATTAGAAGTTTTGTATACCCCATGCTAATCATGTTAAAAATGTAGATATCATAATATTGGTGTTAGAAATAGTGCTAAAATAATACTCCCTCCGTCCCTCATAGATCTTCCCATTAGCCCTTTTTCTTAGTCCACAATAGATCTTCTCATTTCATTTTTTAACAATCAAAATACCACAACTACCCTCACTTACTTTATTTATTACACCTCACCCACCTCATTTACTACACTCCACCCATTTTCATTAAGGGTATTATTGTAATCTTTCACCTTTTTTCAACTCTCCTTAAAAACCACCAAAAGTCAAAATGAGAACATCTTAGGGGGACAGAGGGAGTATTCTATTTCCAGATGTCTCTAAAAAAATCACACACTCTCTCTCTCTCTCTCTATATATATATATATATATGTATGTATGTATGTGTATACATATATATATATATATGTGTGTGTGTGTGTGTGTGTATATATATTCTAATATATTTTGCTTCCATTTAGAAAGAATTTAACCACTTTTTAATATTCCTATGATTTTCATACTTTTTTAATTTTGTGTAAAGACAAAATAAGTAAATTTTTTATAGGACGGAGAGACTATAATTACTAAAATTATTGCTCTTTCCCATCTTAAAATATTATGTATACTATTACAGGCCTTCAATAAATTTTGTTTGCATATATAATTTTATTGATTAATTGATAACAAAAATAGATATGTCACTACATGTTTTGTAGAACTTTTTGATTAGTTTTTAAATATGTAAATTGTACTCTTTATTTTTATAGTTTATACATAAAATTATTTTTAAAGAGTTGCATTTTTTACATTTTCCGAAAGAGGACCATGATTTAGTAACAAATAGAGTATTATAATTACTTAAATAATAATAATAAGTATTATTTAATCATATCTAACAATATTATTATTACTTAATTGTATATAAAATTATAATAATAATTATTAGTAAATTATATGCAACTTTAAATAATGCAACACAGGTTAATCATATACCAATTATTATGTAAGAATATAAAAATATTTGCATTATATTTTCAATATTGTTTTTGATTTATTTAATTTAATCTTACAAAATATAATTTGATTGGTTTTGATCTGATCTGATTGAATATGATGTAATATGATTAGATTTGGTATGATCTGATTGGATCCGATCTTATTAGATCTGCTGATCTGATCTGATTTTAATTAGAATAAGTAATAAGCTGAAAAGTAAGTTGAATGGAACGGACACATAGTGTGCTTTAATTGGATCTATACCTATCAAGTTACTACATTTCTCATGCTCTATTTGGTCATTAATTTTCCAGAAAGTTAACTTTCTGTTAGGTATTTTAGCAACTTTATCACTAATTTTAAATTGTATTTGTGTTACGAAATACGCTTCACGAATTTTATGCGTCATAAATGTATTTGTTAATAGTAATTTTATTATAATCCAAAGAAAATTTATTAAGTGGGCATCAAGGGCCCTAAGTCATCAGAAGCCAAGTCCATTACAATTGAAGGAAAAGACTCCTACTCTGTTGGAAGTACGTATTGATGCTTCCTGGATTTCCATTGGGAACTAGGGAGAGATTGGAGACCTTTTTGCTAGATTCAATGGAAAGTGGCTTGATACCTGATGGAGTTGTTGCACAGGATATAAATCAAGCATCATCATGCTGGCATATTCGCGAGGTTCACATTTATTCCCCTACTCATTCCATTTATGCATTCATGTTTTCAATCGATTAACATGGCAATGCATGAATCACAGGGTATACCTGAAGCTTTGAAGAATGCCGGAGCTGTATACAAATATGATTTGTCACTACCTATTGAAAAAATGAATGATCTAGTTGAGGAAATGCGAACACGTCTAGGTAATTAACTCCCGTCCATTGCTGTATAGCTAAAGAGTCACCGTTGACAATGTTTTAGTCTCAGGCACATAATGGACTAAATAAAAAGACATATTATATCTTGTGTTTTACTCTCTATGATGTTTTGGGCAATAAAAGCAGCAATGCATCTTGGGTCTAACGAAAATAGCTTCTCTTTTTGTATAGGGTTCCCAGACCCAACAGTGTTTGGATTATACTGGGTTGTTGTTGTTGATGTTGTTATTGTCTAGGTAATTAGCTCCCTGACATATGTTTAAAGATGCATGTATTTATAGTGATACCTAGGGTAACCACAGTTTTGAGCTTCGTGCTTTATATAACAGTTCTGTTTGTTCACACCTCACTCAATACTATCTAAGGGTATTCAGATACGGAACTTGTCGGATGCTAAATATCAAAACTGTATTTGCATCCGTCAGATTTTTGTGGTATATCAAATATATCCGTATTCGCTTCTTATTTTTTAAACTTAATTTAAACTATAGAGTATATAAATAAATACGATTAAAAATAGAGTATATAAATACTTTTAGTATCTTTATTTAATTGTAATTTTGCACTATTGGGTAATATTTTTCTTATTATTTGTAATATATATTTTTCTACATAAACTCTATCCGTATATGGTAAAAGGAATAACATACTTCACACTACACACATTTATGTGTCTATACGTATATTTCACTTTGAGATAGAAATAGAAAATAGCATGTAATAATAAAAAATTAGGAAATATAGTATGGTCTCACTTCCCTAATCGAAAAAACTAAATTATTAACTATAACTACTAATTTACTATTTAATACGGAGTCTAGAAATCATTATATTTTTAAAATGGATCATATAAATGGTTATTCAAACGGATGTACATGCGGAGTGGTTTATAAACGAATCACATGTATGATTACCAAATATGTATCCGTTTACCAATTGGATGTCCTTAATCAGATACAAATAATAACCGCTTTAAACGGATGCAGATATTTTTCTGGTAAACAAATACAGATGATAATCAAATTTTTGGTTAGCCATTTACGGCCCTAATACTATCTATCTATGATGTGTGATCTATTTGAGGAAAATTACCAGTTGCAGCGGCAGTACATGTATGCGCGTCACCTGATGCAGTTGCATCAGGGTGCTTGTGTTGTGTTCATATGGTATGGTAATTAAGCATTCTTTCAATGTGAAAAAAATCTTAGAGGAATATATTTACTCAATTTTTATAATATAATGCCTTAGCTTTTGTCCATTATGATACCATATATGTATACTCTCCCTCTGTCCCCAATTAATAGGCCTCTTTACTATTTCAGGCTTCCGATAACTTTTGTTTGTGTATACATTTTTATTGATCATTTGATAAAATAAAATATGCATGTCATCACTTGTTTTGTAGAACTTTTGATGTAGTTATTAAATATGTATGTTGTACTTTTTCTTATTTCTAGAACAATTTGTAAATAAATTCGTTTTAAAAGAGATGAAATTTTGCACGTTGTTTGAAATGAACAATTAATTTGGGATTGTGGGTGTGTGTGTGTTGGAATTTGACATGAGAAGATCACACATATCCTGACATTGGTACATATTTTAAAGATGCTAGAGCGAAAGTGGTAGGATATGGTCACCTTGGGGATGGAAACCTACATCTTAATATATCTGCGCCACAGTATGATGACAATGTAATGTATTCATGTCTTTCTTTATTCAGTTTGCTCATCAATATTTATGAAGGTTCACTTGCTAAATCAGGTCAACATACTTTTTTGTGCAGCTTTTGTCGCAAATCGAACCTTTCGTCTATGAGTGGACATCTAAACATCGTGGAAGCATCAGTGCTGAGCATGGACTTGGATTAATGAAAGCCAATAAAATTCATTACAGCAAGTCATCTGAGACGGTAATATCAATACTCATTGCAATTTTCTTTGTTTGTCATTGATATACGTGATGTTTCATGTTTCCACCTGTAATGCCACACACCCACAAATTTTAGGAAAATACTTCCTTGGAGGCTTACATTGTTGACCTTGAGTTAGCAAGAATAGAGTTAGACACATGTAGGGGAAATTTGTCCTTGTGGGCCTACAATACTGGTCATAAGGTAACACTAATGAAGTTAGAGAAGGGAGAAGTTGAGTTCAGTGATGAGCATTCCTTAACAGTATTATGTCATGACTCATGAGTCATGATTAAGTACAAGTCCAACCTATGACAATTTTTTCCATGGTATCTCAAGTCTCAACTACTAGAAGTGTTCACTTGCATTCAGCCATTGAAACTTGCAACTTCAACATTCAGAAAATATGAAGAAAACAAGAAATAGATTGTAGTTTTTCTTCAGAGTTTCTTTAAAAGGATGTTGTCCAAGAATCTCTATAAAATAGGCATTTGAGTTATAACTATTGTTAGAATTACTCACCACTAAATCTGTCAACCAGTCAATAAAGGAGACATTACTTTACTGCATCAAGTAGGTGACTGCATCAAGTCTATGTGAAGTGTTTGTGCGTGCGTATGAACCCTTTTCGCAATGGACCCATTGCAATCTGAACCTAAATTTCTACACAATTCTGATCTATAATATCTGTTTTGATGACACGTGCTTGCTCTTTGTCCAGGTACAATTAATGGCATCTGTTAAGAGGTTGCTTGATCCTAATGGAATTCTCAATCCATATAAAATTCTACCCTCTTCGTTTTCAATTCAACAGTGAAGCTGTACTCATCTCAGCCCTTGTTGGATACATGAATTCCTTAGACGTCAACTAAAATAACCTCCAGAACAGGTATGATGGGTGACAGACCTTAGTGATCCTGTGTGGGTTGTAGGTTTATTTTTGCTTTCTAGGGACTCTTGTCTCTAAGATGTGACGGTATGTAAAAAAATGTTGTAAAACTATGTGATGGTATGTAAAAAAAATTTTTGTAAAAAGATATGATGGTATGTAAAACATTCATTCTTGATTTTCACCTGTATGCAGAGTAGTACACAAATGTGTGAATCATGTCATCTTTTTATCCTAATTTTTTTGCCAAGTGTGTGGCTTTGCCTTCATGGATATTCACCAAATGTCCATTCACAATTTTTTTATTTTAAATTGCTGTGCTCTGTCAAATTACCCCTTTAGGTTTTACAGAGAGGTATGCTTTTTCTAGGTGAAAAAGTACTTAGCGTGCGTGTAATATAAGAAGTTAGGAACCAGTTTCTTCTACTTGGCCTTTTTCACCAGGTCAGGGGTGATAGATCAGCGGAGGATCCTCAGAGCTAAGGTCAGTTATAAAGGCTTGTGTACGTCTCATTTTTCCTAGCATCACATTGATCAGAATCATTAGCAGATATATAATCATTTTATAAAAGTGGGTGCAAGCCCAAAACATTTATTCGAATAGAACAATAAACAAAGTGTAAACTTTTGCATTCATTCAACTCGCACGTCTCCAGGATGGTTTCCATTCCTGTATTTGTTCATACAATCAGGCCATCTCCAATGGGATGCCCAAAGGAGATGCTCAAAGGAGAGAGAAGAAGATGTTTATAGGTGCCACTATTGGAGATAGATGCTTAGAGTAGGTGTTCAAAGAAGAAAGAGAGTGAGAGATGCTCAAGAGAGCACCGGATGCTAGCATTCAAAATCATGTGTGCATTCTTTTATTTTTTTGTAAAATAAGCTTTTTTAATAGTACACTCTCTTTTTAATGTTTTTTTTCTTTTCATTTTTGTGTCTCTTTTTTTCCCGGGAAAAAATCTTTACCATTTTTTTTATACAAACCCATTTTCCAAAGTTTTTTTTCTTTTCTTTTTCTTAACTTGTAGTGATACCATAAAAAATTGTTAGCCTTAGTTTGCCATAAATCTTTTTGAAATAGTCTTACATTTGATTGAGTATGATGTGCACAAAATAAATAAATAAATAAATAAATACTCCATAAAAAAATATGACACCCTATTTTATTTTTAGTAATACCACCGTGCCTTTAATTTTTTAATCAAAATTTTTTAACAATAAAAAAAGTCATTGATAATATTTTTAATTATTTACACTATTTTTTTTCTTAAAAATCTTTTAATTAATAATTAATTACTCAATATTTAACACTTTTATATATAATACAAAAATCCATAATTAATAATATAAAAATGGCATTTATATGTGAATAGGATCCACCCAAAGCATCTCAATGAGATGTCACCATTAAAAGATTTGGATGTTCAAAGAGATGTTGCAATACTATCTTTAAAATAAAGCCCACATGTGGGCATCTAATGAGAGGTGCTACCACTGTGGATGCTCTCATACCTAGATTGTGAGCATACAAAAATAGAAAAGAATTATTGAGGGAACAAGACTATGATAGCAATGATTAGTCTCTCTTACTTTTCCTTTTCTTTCCTAAGCAAAGGGAGTATCATATACCAAATGGGTGTGTTGAGCTTTTCAAAAAGGGTGAACGGAAAAATGCCTTTACCCTTTCTCTTGGTGTCTCATGCCTAGGAGGCTCACATGCAAGACTATGGAGAATAATATAATATAGAAATCATTCTAAATAAGACTAAAACATTGAGAGGAATACCAAAATAGGATTTTCATGTTTTTTTTTTCAGAATAGGACTTTGCACTATGGTAATGTGACTTTGCATTGTGATAATGTGGCAGTGTACATGTACAAATTACTATATTTTTTTTGTAATGTATATGACCATGTTTGGTAATGTAAGTCCTATTTCGAGAATAAAAACATAGAAGTCCTATTTTGGTGTATTTTCAATGTTTTAGTCCTACTTTGGTCTTTCTCCCTAATGTAATACTCCTCTAGAATTCAATCTTGGTCAAATCAAGTCCAAATTTAATTCCGTACACATTTCTCGAATCAAATAGTTAAATCTTAATTATTGATGTAGTCAAATAAGTTTTCTTGAAATTGTAATTTCTCAGACTCTAGGGTCGTCTAATTCATTAAATAATTAGATAGATTAATTAATTCTAATAGACTCGATTTTGGGGCATTGCAATTAGGGATTAAAATCCTAGACAAAATGCTTATCACTTTTTGTGTGATATACTCCTTCCGTCCTAGAGTATTTGTCTACTTTCATTTTTACACACCATCCAATGCACTTCTTTAATCCATTTTATCTTGTAATTTGTATATTAAAAAATTATAGAAATTATATACTCCCTCCGTCCGGATTTCAAGTTCCCATTCTACGCTTTTCTCCGTCCGGAAATAAAGTTCCCATTATACGTTTTCATATCCAATCTTCCTAAAATACCCTTCTATCTCCCTTTCCCGTTCTTCTTCTTCTTCTTCTTCTTCTTCTTCTTCTTCTTCTTCTTCTTCTTCTTCTTCTTCTTCTTCTTCTTCTTCTTCTTCTTCTTCTTCTTCTTCTTCTTCTTCTTCTTCTTCTTCTTCTTCT
>OOIL02006740.1:563660-586661 GCA_900332095.2 Cuscuta campestris | reverse complement strand
TCTTCTTCTTCTTCTTCTTCTTCTTCTTCTTCTTCTTCTTCTTCTTCTTCTTCTTCCTTTTCCTTTTCTTTTCTCAGTTAGATCTAGCCTTCTTCTACCAGAGTTTGGATCTCCGATCCCCCCTCTCTCTTCCCCCCTTCTTTTTCTTTTTTTTCCATTTTCTTCTTCTACCAGAGTTTGGATCTCATTTGTTTTTTCCAGATCTAAAAATCTGGAGATCCATTGTGCGGCAAGAGATTCGAATTGGGTCTAGTTTGCTCAGTAGAGAGAGAGAGATCCGTCGATTTGGTGCGGCAAAGAGTTCCGTCGCTTGGGGTTTGTTGGTGCGGCCATCGATCAGTTGCTGGGCGGCCATTGTTACTACGATGGATTTGGCTTTAGGGGTGTGGCGTATCTGGTAAATGAAGCCTAGGGATATTTTGGACAAATTGTAGACAAAGTCAACTTCCCATAAAAATGACCAAAAGTCAAAATGGGAACTTGAATTCCGGACGGAGGGAGTATTAATAATCTATATGTTAAGAGAAATCAAACAAGATCACACATGACTATATTTAGGCTTACACATTGAGAGAATTTGATGAGTCAAAGTGCTTAGATGAACAGTTCCAAAAGTCAAATGTGGACAAAAACTGGGGGATGGAGGGAGTATGACATATGTGTGCAAGGTTTACACCCGAGACTAGACTACTATTTGATTATTGAGTGATTGTGATGTGACTAATGATATTATGAATAATCTAATAACGCGAGTGATTATCAAGAGAGGCAACCTAAAGAATCTAAGACTGACCTAAATTGTTGATGGGCTTAGTGTTTCCAATGGTTATTCGGATTACAACTTGCATACATGAATCCGTGAACTGTCATTATGAAAAGGACAAGGATTTCACCCACCCGGTGGAGAATGCACTTGTTTGAGCGAGACTTTCATTCTGAAGGAAAGGTTCATATTTACTATGAAGAATAGACTAACACTATGTTTGGTTCAAGGAATTTGGTTTTCTATCCTCTTAGTACATTTTGTCTTCTCATTTTTCCCTTCTTCCCACTTTCCTTTTCTTTTCCTCTCTAACAAAACAAGAAAAATGTTTTTCATCTCATTTTCTTTTAATTTCCTTTCCCGCTCAAATTTTTTAAACGAAACATAGTGTAAGAGAACAAAGAAGAATTCATTTGGTTCAAGTGTGACCTTTGTCACGACTCATGATGAAGTAGGTGGAGTGGCATTAGTCTAGGTTATACTATGATCATAAGAATTAACCGTACGAATTGAAGCGTGATAGTAAATATATTGTTGTTGATGTATGACCGCATGCATGTGTTTGTAATTACTACGTAGTATGTTACTATAAGAATTGATTTGTGATCGAGAACCTTAATGTGCGAAGAATGTGTTGCATAGTATATCCATATAAAGGGATTATATGTGAACGATCCTGGGAGACGCTAAGAAAGGATGACTAATTGTCATGCATGATTTTCAGAACAATATTTAATGTACTGTCCTTTTAAGACACACACACACTATGTTTGTTCAAGCAATTTGGAAAGAAAAGAAAATAAAAATAGTGTTCTCTTATTTTCCCCACTAAAATAGAAGAAATTTAGTTTTCTCTCCTCTTGTTACATTTTGTCTTCTTTTTTTTCCTTTTCATTCCACTTTTCTTTTATTTTCCTCTAACCAAAAGGGAAAAATATTTTCCTCATTTTTCTTTTCCTTTCCTTCTCAAAATTCCTTGAACCAAACATAGTGCTATTGTGCCATGTTCACAAAATTGATGATTCTTACCTCATTAACCCTACAACACCCCCTACAATACATTAGCCAATCGACAATGATTGTAGGGGCTAGTGGGGGTTGTGGTTTCGGTCTAAGATAAGGGGCGTAAAGGAGCTAAGAACCATCAATTTTGCAAAGGAGCATCATAGATGCCCCAAAAGGGCACATGCAATGTAGCCCAGTGTCAACGAACCGCACCAAATTTGGATTTTATTAATTTTAAAAGTGTTTGAAAAATTTTAGCCACGCCTCACCTTGATCCGTGTAAATCCAGGTTTTACGAGCTGAGGTGTTATATTACAAATCTAAAGCCAAAAGCTAGACAAAGGATGATAGTACTAGTCAGCCGTTGCTAGTGAAGGCATTAAACGAATGAAAACAACCTGCAGGAGCTATTTGTGAACCCAAACTACCAATAGAATCAACAGCCATATTCAGTTCTGTTTCAAACCTTAGGACATACAAGCAAACTCAAAAATATGAAATTGAATCCTAAAACAAGAAACTAAAACACAGATTACAAAAACCGGGACTTACTCATTGGATTCATTAACAGATAGTATCTCTCAACTTAGAAATCCTTTCATATAATTTAGCCTTGAATAAATGGAAACCTTTGAAATTTCTTCCCACTGGGGTGCAAATTGAAGTTTACCCATTATCCTTATCTCACAAAGTCCTAATGAAACTACCATAAAGTTGGATTCCAAAGGCAAAAGAAGTGATGAATTAAATCCAGACCTGTTGAAGACAAATTTCCTGTTTGGTACACATAGAAACTATCTCAAAAAAAAATTGTTCTTCTTCTCCTCTAAATAATACATTAATACCAGCCAACAGAAAGACATAACTGCACCAAAATCAAAGGCGACTCAAACATGTGAGTAGAAATTTATACTTAATCATACAAAAACAACACAGTACTTAGATCAACATTTAATTATCCTATAAAAGCAAAAAAAAATCATTTGCTAAATTGAGAAGGCATATAAGTTAGCTCAAACAAGCTCTTAAACAATTAAACCAATTAATAAATTTAAAAACTAGGCAACAAGTAACATAAGTATGCATTCGCACATCATATGAATTTATCAAACCTCGAGAACCTTGCATCAAATCCCACGGGAAGCACCACCCTCTGATACCCATTGTGATTGAAGTTCACTCTCTTAGAAACATGGCTTTCAAGATCATATAAATATAATTGATTTCCACTCTCTATAAGTATCTTTCCATTATCCATAGGCATTAGAGGCACGCTCCATGCATCATGCACTATGACAAGTTGCCTCACCCAAGATTCTTTCACACCATACTCTTTCATTATCCATATGTCGATCTTAACACAACCACTCCCAGTGAAACAACTCAAACAAAGACAAGAGTCAAATATGCTCAATGTTTTCGTCTTCTTCTTAAAGGTCTTGGGGACGTCAAAATCAGGAGATGGAATTGGAATTTGTGAGAACTTTTCTTCTCCAAAATGAAAGAACCATATACAGTTGTCACCGCACCAATGACTAGACCCGTTCAAAAAACATCCAGCCTGCATAATATTCAAGGGTGCATTGCCCAAACTCTTCCATTCACCATTACCCAAAGTTTGTATCTTTGCAAATTGGAACTTCTTTCTTTTGTCCCAAAGAAGAATGAGAAGTTTGAATTGGCCTAACACCGGACAGTACCCTAGTTCAGAACCACAAAAGTATTGATTTTGTAAATACACATGTTGGCCCGTGAGCAAATTGCATATGAAGTTGTCATTCTTTGTACTTAGGAAGCATACCCCATTGCAATGAGACCTCACATACCAATACTTTCCATTGCTGCCAATTTTTGGGTCAACCATCATCTGATCATGAATACCCAGAGTACAATTACCCGAAGCATCGACATCCAAAGTCTTTTCAATCTCAACAAAATTGAAAGTCGGCCCACAACCCCTGTCTTCATGAAACACGATGGTAAACCGGGAGGGTATACAATGGCGGCGGAAAGAAGAGAATTCTGGACTGATCACGTTACGATACCATTCTTTGCAAACAAGCTTACATGCTAAACATGTCTTAATGGGAACTCTACCAAGAATTTCCCATAGCAGGGAAGACGGCATTTCCAAAAAGGGTTGATATTCTTTCACTGACATGATCTGTTGCTCAAGAACAAGTGTGTGGATTACTTAATGCTCAAATGGGAAATTATGTGGTTAGTAAATTGAAGTAATAATGATTGAGAGAGCAAATCAGTGAATCACCAAATAGAAATAAAAAAAATGATGAAGAAAAATTGCTATTAGAATTCCAAACTAAACAGGGGAAAAACATCACGGAAAAATAAAAAGGAAGCAACTTTTAATCATTCTATATTGATATTTCCAATTCAATCAACCGATCATATATATACAGATTGCAATTCTACAAACACAAATTGCAAATTGTAAAAGAGGGAGAAAAGAAAAAGATTTACCCCTTTTGTCTGGCGGAGTCAATTGCACAATCTTTCTTTCGTTAACCTATGCTGAAACAGTCAAACATTCCGATCCGATGAGTAATAATAAGCTAAAGGAATGAGTCCGGCCCTTTTAAGAGATCCGGATAGGCACGGTTACAGCGGAAAAATTGGGGAATGAACAATAGAATAAATTAAATAAAGAATTGAAGAAATCAAACCAGCACCCGGATCTGAACTCTGCTAACTTGAGTTCATCGTAGCATCAACCTTTCAGATTTGCTTCGAGTTTCATTGAATCTCTATGATCTCAAAATTTGAATCCGGGGGTTGCTACCCTCCATTATCCCTCCTTTATATTTATTTATATCTTTTTTTATTTACATGTCAAAATATGTAGTGGTAGAGGGGTGATTTACATTTGGAGTACACTTTTGGCGTACCTCTAGTATTTTTGAATCCAAAAGTAATTGGGTGAGGGTGCTGCACGAGAAATAGGCTATTGGCCACATTTAAAAAATAAAAAATTATTTTTTAACTATAAATATCACCTTATTTATAAAATATACAACAAATTCTCATTCTCTCTATAATTAATCCAAAAAAAATTTATTTCTTTTAATTCTTTCTACAAAACACCCCAAAAATAGGACCATCTTCATCTAACGATGAAAGAAGAGCTCTCATCTTTCGTTGTTTCTTGGCGGGCTGTTACCAAACGTCGCAATGCTAGACTCGACGTGAGCATTTAAACCATGGTTGGACAATTACACACGAAACACGACTACTTCAATACTCCGTGTGTTTACACACCGGAGAATTTTACTAATTGTTTTTGGATGAGCTCTTCTTTATTTTTACGCATAGTCGCCGATATTGAACGCGGGGTTCCTTGGTTCACCCAACGATTTGATGCGAGAGACCGGCGCGGTTTTAGTAGCGTTCACAAGTGCACCGCCGCGCTTTGTTAGATGGCGTACGGGACCGCTAGTAATATGTTCGATGAATACTTGAAGATGTCAGCTTGAAACATCAGGGCATGTGTTTATAAATTTTCTAAAGCTATTATTCGACTATATCATAAGACATATTAAAGTAAACCGACGGCGAGCAACATTAAGTAGTTACAGGCGAGACATGCCGCTAAACACGTCTTGTCAGGATGCTTTGGAGCATCGATTGCACGCATTATTGGGAATGTAAAAACTGTCTTTATCCCAAACCTACTATTATGCTCTAAGCATTGGCTTCAAATGACTTGTGGTTTGGGCATGCTTTTTTTGGTGTTGCGGGCTTGAACAACGACATTGATGGTCCCCGAAATGGTGAGATACAAAGTCTAGAGGGGGAGTGAATAGACTTTGTTACAAATTTAAAATCTTTTTCGTTTCTTTTTGAAAACGTGAAATAGTTGTTAATCTAAAGTTCTTGGGAACTTAGATTGAGAGTGCGGAATTTGGTGGATTATTTGGAGCAGTAATCCAATATGGATCGATTAGTTTCACAGTTAATATAATCACATAAATAAGTAGAGATAGAGAGAGAAAGTGAGAGAAACGCAAACTTTAACGAGGTTCGAAGGTGGGGTAATCCTTCTACGTCCTCAGAATCCACTAGGTAATTGGTTGTTGAAGGTGAACCAATAATTACAATAGTGAAAGCACGGTATATCTTCGCAAAGAAAATGTTGCTACTACACTTGTGCTGGCTTTGTTGTTCCTTCGAAGGTCAAGCTTCTTCAACAACTGCAAGGTTCGAAAAATAGGACTTGCAAGATCAGTTTGTAAGAAAACTGATGTGCCCCGTTTTAATCAAGATGCTTGATTAAAAAAATCCTTCAACTCGGTGTTGTACTTGAGGCAAGGAGACCTTCAAGTATTTTCACTTATAGCTCTTTGGAAGAAGGAGAAGTTTGCTTCTAGATAAGGAGTTTTTTTTTTTGAATGCTTTCTTTATCAAGCTTTTGAGGATCTTTCACTCTTGGTTAACTGTGATTGGTTGTAGGTTGGTTGATTTCTTCAATCTTCCGTAGGAGCTATATATAGGTGGCTGGACTGTTTAATCTATCCATTGAAGGGAATAGATTAACCTTATGTTTGCTGGCTTCAATTTGAATGAAGGTCCATGAGGATTGTCCTTGGAAATTTTCTCTTGGACATAAGCTTTTGTTGAAGATTGATTCCTTTGTCATGGCATTTGTCTTCTAGCTTAGCTCTTTAATTAGAAAGTCCATACTCTGTCTTCTTATCTTTTGTTCTCGAATTAATTTGAATTATCCTGAGTCTAGCCATTTGAAAATCAAAGAGTTGATTTTTCCTTGGTAAAGGATAGAATTCCTTCAATCATGACTTAGATTAATTTTCTAAGTCCTTTTTCTCACTTGTCTGTTTGAGAGTTCCGGTCCTTTAAGAAATCCGGCTCTTGATTCTGATAGATACGAATAAGTCATGATGAGACTTCCGGGTGAGAAAGTAGTGTCTGACAGAGCGATCCGCGCTAGGCTTCCGATACGTACATAGATATCCGGATTGCTAGCCTTCACACGGATGGCTGCGAGACTTCCGGGTAGTACTCGAGTCTTCCGGACTTTGGATTTCTAAAGTAATTAACTTCATTAAGAATTCCTTTCTTGTCTCTGATATCTCCGAGCGAGAGTTCTGATTTCCATAGCATTTGTTTTTGACAAGTCTTCATAACATGGATGCTCAAATCTCAAGACGAAATATCACCAGTTTTATTTGAAAACTCAAGAACTTGGTTTTAACAAAATTTCTAATAAAAGGAAAATTACATCGAATTATGGGGGAGGCCTAAAGTCTCTATTACAATTTACATACATCATCATCAAAATCTATAATATTTTCCCAACAGACATCAATGTTCTTGATCAATCATCCGTATTTGACGATTGGGTTAATGAGAATGCACCCGACTCATCTTTTTAGCTTAGAGGGGTGCTTTACAAGCGTGGATATTATCTTGCCGATGAAATATATCCAGATTATTCCACAGTTATCAAGTCCCTGTTGGAACCAATCGGTCTTAAATGGCGGATGTACAAAAAAGCTCATGAGGCGGCAAGAAAGGATATCGAACGGGTAAGTGGCTCATTATACATGTCCATCCAAGTATTATTCTCAAACAAAAATAAGGAATATCATGTATGCATGTATTATTCTTCATTATATGATTATAGAGGACAACACGTTTGGAATTTTTCATTAGAACCCAGACAAAGAGGTCCATGCGTACAAAGAAATCGGCAAAAAAACAAATGAAGAAACCGCCAAGAAATTTGAAGCCAAGAGATTCATAATGCAGTAACGACGGATTTGATTGAACATATTTTTGGCCCCTTAAATAATCATTAAATTCTTCGTAATGTTTTTTAATTTTTAATTTTTTTATTTATGTTGTTATTATTAAAATATTTTTTTATTAACGTAAGTTTTTTATTTAAAAAATTATTGCTCCCTCCGTCCCAGAGTATTTTTCTACTTTCATTTTTACACACCATCCAATACACTTCTTTAATCCATTTTATCTTGTAATTTGTATATTAAAAAATTATAGAAATTATATATTAATAATCTATATGTTAAAACAAATCAAACAAGATCACACATGACTATATTTAGGCTTACACATTGAGAGAATTTGATGAGTCAAAGTGCTTAGATGAACAGTTCCAAAAGTCAAAACTGGACGAATATAGCGGGACGGAGGGAGTATTGTTTAAAAAATAAAGGTTTAAAGCTTTGGGGCTTCAAACTCATTTTCTTTGAAACTGTGAGGTAAGTTAAAGAAGAATTAAAATTGATGTGACAGAGAAAAAAGGTTTGAAGCCCAGATTTGAAGCTCTGGGTTTCAAACGTATTTCTAATGCTCTTAGGTTGGGTTTAGAAATGTAAATGAGGATGAGTGGCGGAAGAACGTACGAGTAGGAGTGTATTTAGAGGTTGCACAGTACCATCTAAATCTAAATATAGAGGGTGGGAGAGGAAAAATAGAGTGGCTTCTATATTTTGGTTTCTCTCTTATAGTTTATTTTTGTATTTATATATAGCTTTCAAAATTTTTAAAGAGTATTTTTTAATAATAAAGTAGTGGATTGGAGGTAGAAGTGAGTAAAAGGATGGGATCGGATTAGTCCCTTGAAGAGACCAAT
Source organism: Cuscuta campestris (assembly GCA_900332095.2). Classification (NCBI taxonomy): domain Eukaryota; kingdom Viridiplantae; phylum Streptophyta; class Magnoliopsida; order Solanales; family Convolvulaceae; genus Cuscuta; species Cuscuta campestris. Next base: position 578,262 of record OOIL02006740.1, on the reverse strand, counting down.
ACCATTTAAGACGGGATTGGTCTGGTCTTTTTTTTAAAATTGTTCTAGACTAGTCCGATCTTCATAAAAAATATGAATCTTTAGGGACTGGATAGTCTGTTAGAACTGGTCCAAGTCATGTCTGAAATGGTTTTAGAGTCTCTTACGCTCTCTTGGGGTCATGCTTACTTGTGACTGACATTTTGTTCGTGATGAACTCCTTCGCAATTTGATTCCTACGCATCATCTTCTTATTGCACACCAGCTTACAGACATACATACAAAGGCATTAGGAAAATCACGTTTGGAGTTTCTTATTCCCAAGTTAGACATTTCGCTTTTGCATGCTCCAAATTGGGGGGGGGGGGGTGTTAAAGGAAAGAATACATTTTCGTATATATTACGGAGTATTATTGTGTATGTGGTTGTTTCTCGATTTATGTTGATTTCCTCTTGTATTTTTTCCTTTTGTATTTAGTTTCTATATAGAGGTTCTAGCATGTGGGATCCTATATATACAGCTTTTGTGCATATTGTAAATACAAGAGAAGTTCTCTCAAATATTATTCTTTCAAGAATTATTTATAGGAACACTACACATTAGTACCCAGAAGTACGGAGGGATTGCCATGATATTGGAATCTCATGTCATACGATGCATCGGGGCCACTACGAAGCTCCGTTTGTAAAATTGACGCTTCCTATTTCTCGGTAAATTCCCACCACCCGACCCAAACACACTCTTTCATTCCTTTAGTTACACTCTACAAGTTAATTTTTATTTTAGAGTCAATATTTTTTACTCATTTTTACCGTTTTTTTTGAAAAGAGTAGTTCTTCGCAGAAAACCTGGAGTTATGTTTTGGTGGATCAGACACGCATTTGTTTAAACAAAATAAAGTTTTAAATTCCACTGCTTTTTTTTAGTACAAATTCCACATCCAATTGCATTTTAAAAGAAAGACTAGATGGTCCGGATGAGGAAGTGGTTCTCCAGATCCAAACCTGCAATTTTTATCTGGTTCCTCTGTGTTCTTACCTTCTATGCTCTCTTCAACATCGCCATCCACAATTCATCAGGTACACTTGAAACTCTGATTATTTTGCGTTTATTTTTTGCTTGAAGAATACCTTTCTATTTTTTAATTTGTGCTTAATAGTGTGCTAATTCGAAATAGACTATAAGCATGGGTATGTGTAATCATAACATCGCACAAAAAGAATTACAAAAGTAACACGAAGGGTAGCTTTTGGTACAGGGAATTGACTGAAATTGAATTGGAAATTGAAATTCTATAGAATTGATTTGGATGGAATTGAATTCTCCAATTCCAATTCATTTTTGGTACCACTAATTCCAAATCCACATATTTTTGTGCTACCAAATAGCAGAATTGGAATTGTTGACCCCAATTCTATTTCCATAGTTTGAATTTCGTGTACCAAACGGAGTCTGAGTGGAAATAAATTGGAGGAACTAAAGCTAGTTTGGCAATATAAGCTGAACAGAGTCAATGAAGAATGTTGGGAATGAAGAAATTAATGTTGTAGTATGGTTGATTTAATAAAATTAATTCGAATAATTTTGAAGTTGTTCTTAACAGAATACATTGGTGCTTCTGCTTATGAATCCTTTTCTTTATCTCTCCTTTTGATAAATCTACTAAATGAATGTGTGAATCTTGAAATTAGTGCTTCGCTAGAAACTTGAATGATGAGCAATGAAATGGCTACAGAATGCTCTGTCTCGAATCATGAAAAGAGATTGAAATTGTATGACAAGATGGAAAGGGATTTAGAGGAGCATGGTGCTGCTTTCCTTAAACACGGAAAAACTTCTCAATCACTGGCCCTGTCGGATTTGTTCACTCTCAAAGATGGGGTTGTCACTCCTGTGCTGAAGGTAAATTTAACTGTCTTACAGCTTGATTTATTTGGAAGTCTGAATAGATGAAGGAAGTGACTTTGATTTTTTTAATCTTTAGGCTGCAAACCCCCCTGTGCGAGCAAATGTGTTACATTTGGATGTTGAATATTCTGTCCATATAGCGTAAGTATGTCTCCGCTTGTCTCTCTCGGCATTCTTTCCGAAGCTGGGAAGTATTCTTGAGCGAAACATTAGTAATTACAAAATGCTGTCTTTTGGGCTTTAAGGGGCTTGCAATTGCATATTCTTGTGAAATAGTTAAGTTATAAAATGAGCATTGTAACTTTGGTACTCCCTCCGTCTAAAAATTATCTTCCCGTTGCGCGTTACGATGTTTGACTCAAGTTATTTTCAAATCATTTTATATGAAAAATGGTATTAAATTAAAAAATAAAAATTGCATATTTAAAAACTACATCAAAAGATCTAGAAAACTAGAGGTGACAAGACTATATTATTTTATCAAATAGGCAACAAAAATAGGCCAACAAAGTGAAAAAAGTTTGACCCTGTGAATAGTGAACGGGAAGATAATTTTTGGACGGAGGGACTACATCTCTAGGGACATGGGGGACCTAGAGTCAGGATATAAGCTTTGAACCTAGACAAATGTCTAGAAAATTATACAAGGGGTAGTTTAAGATGTGATGGTTATCTACTTCTAATTTTATTGGTTAATACGTTAAATGTAACTTCATATTCTGAAAAAGGACGGCCATGGTCAATATATTCCAGGCCTATTAAAATCATCAAATGTTGTTTTCTTTTAGTAACATCACTTTAATATCTCAGTTTTCTCTTATGTCCTTGCTGGAAGTTGCCTCCTCCTTTTATATGTTTGTATAATTTATTTGATATTGTTACATAGGGAGGCTGTAAGGACCATGTTTGCACCATACTTTGAAAAAGGTAACCTATCTTTTTAAATAACCTTTATCTTCAAGCTCTAATGTTCGGTGAATTCTCTTTGTTCATGTTCAACTTTATTTGGGGTTTTTTTTGCTTTTCTTCTTTGTGCATACCGAGTCCCTCAAATGAAGGATTTGGGCATTTGCATTGTGTAATTGGTTTATTATTTTTATGATCTTAGAAAAGTAATCAGAAGTGTGTTAGTCTTTTTAAAATCTTATAGTTAATTTGGTATCATAGCCTTATATTTTTCTCCTTCCTATTTTTATTTTCTTTACTGAACTAGTATTGTCCATCTATTTTCAGTACTTCTAAAACACTGTCAACTCTGATCACCAAGGTAAGGTGACCAGAACATCATACACAACTCTCCGAAATGGACGGTCCATGTAAGCCAACACATGCGTAATCACTCTCAGCCTTTGTTTCCATCATTTACTTCACATGTTCTACCACACACTAACAATAACATTAAATCGAAGTAACTTGGGGTCATGAATCAAGAGGAGAATCACCCTTTGTTATTCAAAAATATGGTTTTTTTCCATTTCTTTCTATCCATAGCCACCCTCTTGTTCATATTTCACGTGAGAAAAATCACTCCTAATCACTTCCTCCCACGTGTTTTTTGGGTCTCTCTCTTTTACAGAAACCATTTATCCACCCATTTGTTTTCTAACAGTGTGTTACTAGGTCTTCTTTGCAAGTGTCGAAACCACTGTTGTCAATACTCTGACAACTTATCTTCGATAGATGCCACTTCCACCTTTTTTAATGTTATGTTTCTTAAATTGTCAATCATAATTGCAATAATTTAAATAAGATAATAGAATTTGTTAGAGTCTTAAACATTTCTTGGGCCACTAACAATCAATTTAAGCTTTTGGTTGAATTGGTTCGTTGACATTGTTTCAAGGCCTTGTTAACCTAGAGGTTGCGAGTTCAATTCTCGACTGCTCCCATATTAAATATGCTCAAGGAATAGAAGAGCCTTTGTTGCAGTCACGTGTAAAAGCCCATAGGGCATTTGAGTGAGAAAACATGTTAGAGTATAAAACTTTTTTGGGTAACTAGCCACCAATTTAAGCTTTTGAATGAATTGGTTCCTAGAGGTCACGAGTTCAATTCTCCATAGTTCTATTTTGATTTATGTACGGACTATAGAGAAACCTTTGTTGCACGGTGTTTGTTAGAGATCAAGGTATGGAAGAGCCTTTGTTGCAGTCACATTTAAAGCCCATAGGGCATTTGCGTAAGAAAACATGTTAGAGTATAAAACCTTTTTTTGGGTATGGGTAGCTAGCCTCCAATTTAAGCTTTTTGATGAATTGGTTCCTAGAGTTTGCGAGTTCAATTCTCAATAGTTCTATTTTGATTTATGTACGAACTATAAAGAAACCTTTGTTGCACAGTGTTTGTTAGAGTTCAAGGTACGGAAGAGCCTTTTTTGCAGTCATGTTTAAAGCCCGTAAGGCATTTGCATGACAAAACATGTTAGAGTATAAAACATTTCATAGACCACAGACATCAATGAAGCTCCATACGTCCTCATATTACCAGGACACGTCCTCATGAAGCTCCATACGTGCTTATGCATCCAATTCATATCATATTCCAGGTTGCTTATAAATAACCCACATGAGATCCAAATGGCTCGGAAACCCCCCTAATTTGTCCCTTCTAGATAGGAGGTCATACTAATAGGTCTCAAATATGTCGGAGAACTCCTAATTTGACCCTTCTAGATCGGAAACCCCCCTAATTTTCCAATTCTCAACAATCAATTCCACCTTCTTTATGCTCACCTTGGGAAATTATAAATATGTGAGAACCATAATGATCCAGGTTTCCGACACCATAATTGAATATCAAGACGTACTATGATCCAGGTTGCTCATCATCAAAATTTGTGCTCCTAAACTATCTGTGTATGTGTCTGTTCATGTTTACACACGGGCACACACACACACACACATGTAGAAGGAGGTAGAGATACAGAACTGCTGTTTAAATTAGTTAAGAGAATTGCTGGTAGTCTTTTGTTCCTCTTTTATTTGCTTCCTGTAATGCTTATCTGTTTTTGTCTTAGCAATTTGGTTTCAAAACTCCAGTACATACCACTGCAGCATGTTTCATGCCTCACACCATGTCACTCCGATTGCTGCATCAGAAACGGAGGTAGATATTCTATTGGATCTGATGGATTTTGTTTCTTTTGTATGTTGTTCATTAAGTGGACTATGCCCATCATTTTTTCCATTTTCAGATTGAAGCTGAAGCGGATGCTGTTAAAGCTGTTGCGGAGGCCATATGTCCATTAAATGTTGTTCTAGACAGAGTGATTCTGACCTCAACCGGTGTGCTTGTAGGCTGCTGGCAGGTCTTTTCATGAATAACTTTGTTTTTCGATAGCTAATTACTCATAACTGATAAAAGACTCAAATTTCAGATTCCTGGTAGCCTAATACCTGATATAAAGCTATTCAACATTTTCTATAACCTTTTTGTTGGGTGCAAATGTGCAACACCAGATTCTCTTGATATTTCTGATTTGTACATTCAGAACATTCGGTGTTAGTTGCTTCAGATATTATGTGCTCATTGAAATGGTTGTTATGACACATAATGTTTTGTAAAATATGATAGAAGTTAGAAACGGTTTCTTTTGATACACTGTTACCGAGCTTGGCTAGATTAATCTTAGGGCCTTCACATTGTTTGGTTAGGGGAGGGGAAGGGGAAGGAAAGTACAAAAAGATTTGAAAGTCCAGTGAGGCAGTGAGACACTGGGAAAAGAGAATCAATTGGCTAAAAAGTTAGCCAGACTTCATCTCTGTCTCTTTCCACTATCCATTCTTCATTCAGTCAGACTTCTCCTCTGGCTCAATTTTCTCCATTTTTCTGATTTTTTCTGAATTTTCTCCATTCTCCGTAGCTTTGCTGGCCTTCATCTCTGTCTTTCCCTTCATTCTCTCAATTTTAGGCTCAAAGAGTGAAATAGGATGTGCGTACAGAAAAGTAAAACTTTCAGGGAGACAAAGAGAGGAGAGCATAGAGGAAGACAAAGATAGAGACGGGAGGGTGGGCGAAGAAGGAGATGGTGGGACAGAAAGAGAGAGGACAAAAAAGATGAGATAGAGAAAAAGAATAGAAGAGGAAGAAGAAGACCACATTGGAGAATTGGAAAGAAGAGAATGAAAACCCCCCAATTGGAGGGGAGGGGAGGGATTTGGACATAAAATTTTTAGCTTCCTTCCCTTCCAATTTTTTTAACCAAATAAGGGGAGGAACTTCCCTTCGCTCCCCTTCCCTCCTACCCAACCAAACATACCCTCAGTGTGCATGTTAAGTGAGGGGTGTAACCCAGTTGGGCTGCCCCATCTTTCTAGAATTAATTGTTTCTCCTGAACTGTTCGAGATACATATACTTAGAATACTGGATATCTTTAGTAAAAGCCTTCATGCTCACTTGTTAAATGGAAAATTGTCAATCGTGTCTTTCGGCTGAAGCAGAAATTGCAATTACATAGAGACATACTCCTTATGTCCCAATTCAAGTTGCTTGTTTTTCTTTTTCATCCATCCCAATTCAACTTGCCTATTTCCATAATTCCATATATGGAAAACAATGTTGTTCATACAGTTTCTCTCCTTCGCATTAGCAAGATATCCAGTTATCATTATTTTTTTAACAAAGAAAAGTACATATAGATGTGTGTATGTGTGCGCGCGCGTGTATGACCCCTTTGAATGCATTTTGTTGCAGGTAGTCTCCGGTACTGATCCAGTAACTGTACGTGACAGGTTGAGAAGCGCTCTTCCTCGTGCACCAGAGAAGCAATTTGTAAGTGTTATGCATACAACATATATTTTCCTATTACTCTCTGCAGATTCTAACTCTGAAAAATACACATTAGAAATTGTTTTTTTAGATGGCAGCATTGATTTAATCATTTCTTAGGTCATGATGACATCATCACTAAAATCATTATCATATCATTGTTTTGGCTAGAACTAGGTTCATTGACTCATTGTACAAATCAAGTGAACATTAATTGATCCTCTCAAAATATACTTCACACAAATTAATTCTCTAACAACAGATTGCACACTAACATTATTAAACAGGCAGACAAAATAGTACGTAGAGAATATAGAGGTTTTGTCTTTTCCGTAATTTTTTCCCCTGTTTTTAAGAATGAGATTCTTTCCATGTTTATAAAGGGTATTGGCACCATTTGGGCTTTTTAGTCACAACATAAATGCCTTTAAATCTTAGCATGCAATTTACCTATCAAGTATACCTTAAACTAGGCTCGGCTACAGTTCGCCTACTCCAGATATTTTACTTGATAGCCAATAAATGTGTGCATAACGGTATAACCTGTGTTATTGGTCAACTTTAACATGAATTTTCTAATGAATAGTTGTTTATGGAACAGTATGATGCTGTTATTCTTCACACTTCATTTGCCAGGCTTTTGGGCCCTCCCACCACTTTTGCTGAGGCAAGTTATCCACAACATAAATTTTTCTATTTTTACCTCTAGGTGTGGCTAATTGATTTACATGCTACCAACTTGATGGTTTATATCTGTCACATATGATAAGATCTGCTGTGTAAAATCATGGATTTGTGAAGAAAATGGCACATTATAGCTTTGGGTAAATAATGAACTATATCAAAATGGCACATTATAGTTCCTTTTTTCTTACTTTTATGAAGTTTTGTGCGGTGTAAAGCTTGATTTCCCACATCCCCCCCCCTCCCCTCCACCTCAACGATGTTGGGATTATATTGGGTTTGTGGTTCTTGTTCTATAGTATTTCTCTTTAAATAAATCTCTACTACACAATATAACCTTTTTTGGTGTTGTCCTTCTGTCCCTAATAGGTTTTCCCCTTTCATTTTTTTCGTCCTAAAAAGTCTTTCCACTTTCTATTAAAAAGTCACTTTTATCCTAAAAAGTCTCTCTACGCCCCTAAAAAGTAACTTTTGCATTAAAAAGTCACTCTAGGTTTCCTAGTTTGTGTTGCAATTTTTTCAGAAGTCCTAATTTTAGTTGCCCTGCTATTTTGATTGTTCTCAGCATTGTGCTCAGTGATTTTATTAACGTTATTGGCATTTCTTCTCTCTAGGAAGCAAAGGATCTCTCCGAACTTCAGTTTTTCAACATGCTTGTAACCAAATTAAACAGCAAAATTCATGGGTTTAAGGTACTGCTCTTGTAAACCCATGTAATGCCACTACATTTGTACATCTTCTTATACGCTTTTTTGTTCCTAAAGGTGTCCATTTTAAACAAGTGCTTTATTTTCATTGCAATTATACTTCTTGACATTTTCCTTCCACTTTCCTTTTTGGGTTGTCCTAAACTCTACATTGCTTCAGGTGTTTATATAGTTGAACTCATTTTTCCACTGCTTAATCAGCCACAACTACACAATTCTATTTTTCTTAATAATTGTGACCGTCAAATTGGGAAGAAAAATAACAAAAAAAAAAATGATTTTGTTCTCCATCATTCATGGCATGAATGCTATTATGGGTATTTTTATCATTTACGGCAATTTGATTACCAAATATGATTCTGAATAGTGTACAACAAAATCTGGAAGGAGTGTGTATTATTTATTTGCTTATTTATATTTAGTTAAAATCTTTGAATCTTTTAGGCAACAATGACCGAACTCTGGTATGTGGAGGAGCAACACCTGCTGGCACTTGCACTTGATGGGAGTATGAAGATTCGCAGTTTTCAACTTGGGTGTTCAAAAGCTTGATGTTGTTGGAAATTTCATTCTGATATGCAGCATCAGTATGTATAGCTTTTGCTCCCTCTGTCTCATAAAATGAGTTCAATTTCTTGATATATTTGTCTCCAAAAAGGAGTCATCTTTTATACTATAATTTTACCTTTTTCATATTGAAAAAAAAAATTGTACCTTAATGAAACCTGATATTTTTTATGGGACGGAGGGGTGTACGATGATACTTAGATAGTTACTACGGAGTATTATACACGTGTTTATACAAACTAATTTTAGCAATTTTATCGCTGCCAAAGGTAGATGTCATTTCTGTTGCACCCTTGATGTTGATGTATTGGTGTATTTATTGGCACTTCGTCCAAAGACAAAAAACAAGAGAAGTTTAATGTGTGATTTTTATTTGGTTCAATATGTACATATTGCTCCATCTTGAAGCTTGAACGGTCCAATTCTTGTCATATTATGACACTCGTCATTTGAAGCCCTTGGAATGCTCCCGTTGGACCTAAAGTGGTTCTTACCTCCTCAAGCCCATTGTCTTCCTCCAAAAGAATCGATATCGGGGATTAGGAAGTACTCTCTTTGTCCCTAATTAAGTTGTTTGTTTATTATTTATATAGTCAAATTTTATTCTTTTTCTTTTTTATATATTCGTTATTCATTTTATAAAATAATATAGTCACATTCTTCTTCCGTCTCAAATTAAATTGCATGTTTACTATTTATATGAATTAAATTATATTCATTTTTTTCTATTTTCGTTAGTCATTTAATAAAATAATATATTCATGTCATCACTAGTTTTGTAGATATTTTGATGTAGTATTTTAACATGTACGGAGTAATTTTTATTTTTTAATTATATACCATTTTTCAATTTAAAAAATATTTTGGTCAAAACTCGTAAATCGAAATAGGCAATGTAAATAGAGATGAAGGGAATATTATTTTGTATAGCTCTGATGTGGTTAAATATAGGTAAATTTTATTTCTTTTATTCTTCTCCAACTCTCAAATAAGTTGTACTCCATATTAAAAATAATTTTCATTCAAATATCGTAATTCGGAATTGACGATTTAAAGTGGAACGAAGGGAGTAGAAACTTAAGTCAAAGAGAGCGCTGTTAGGACTTGGTGTCACAATATGACACTAAATTTTTGTTTCAAAAGAAGAGTGATGTGTTTTGAAATGGCTATATATGTTTTGTGGAAGGCAATGACTAAATCCACTCTTTTCACTTAAATATGCTAAATCTATTCCCTAGATGAGAAATGACAAAATTGCAAGAGTGGGAGTGGATTTAACAAATTTGGATAAAGAGCGTGGATTTAGCCATTATTTAGTCTCGCCTTTAAAAATATTCAAAAATTAAACTATGAAATAGTGAAATTTGATCCCTAATTTGCCCACGACCCAGCCCGGGTTACAATTAAGGGGCTGTTTGGCAACTTCTGAATGGGTAAGTGCTGAACCAGGTCTGAACCATTAAGTGTTGAACCAGTAAGAGGTCTGAACCATTAGGAGCTAGTATATTGCTTAACTATTCAGAGGCAAATGTCTGATCAATTCAGATAAGAGGTCTTAACCATTCAAACTTTGTATAATACTTAACCATTCAGAGGCAAATCTCTTAACCATTCAAACTTCTGAACCATTAAGAGGCTGAAACAAACAGTCTGCTGAACCATTCAGACATCTGAACCATTAAGAGGCTGAAACAAACAGCCCCTAAGAGCTACTTAAGCACAGAGATTAGAGTTTGTAATGTGCCACTGGATTGACTAGCATTATGCCCGAGGTTTATGAGGCAGTTGGGCTACTTGATTAACCACTGACCTAGCGTAGTATCTCTACTTCAGTCGTCAGCAATATTGTCAAATGGAGTTTCAGAGACCAACTCTGTGTTGGATGATCCTTTGCTGGCTTTGACTTGGCTTATGAGACATTAAGAGTCCGTTTGGTACACGGAATAGATGGAATTGGAATTAAAATTCCATGGGATTCAATTCCATAGAACTGAATTCACCAATTCCATTTCATTTTTTGCACTACCAATTCTAAATCCACATAATTTTTGTACTACCAAACACCAGAATTGGAATTGGAGTCCTCAGTTCCAATTTCATAGTTTGAATTCCGTGTATCAAACGAGGCCTAAAAGGCATTTATGGCCAATCTTGGGCTCTGTGTTTTTGAGGTACAAACCCCTCAAGTTCCATCACCATGGGAACTTGTGTGCAAAGTATAAACTAACAGTATATCAATTTTTAGCTCCTCACACGGTTGTAATGTTGCCCGAGTGCCCGACATGGGACCTATCCAAATCGTACAATAGGTCTAATTCCGTAGAAGGGAAGGAAGATCTTGAACCTGTAATCCAGAACAACGATGGGAAGCTGCAAAGGGGATGGATGTCCACCAACCAAACCTCAGTCCCCTTCCTACTTCTCGTTGCCACCTAGCCGTGGGAAAGAGCAAGGATCTCGGAACCTACTTGTTCATCAGTTTAAAAAAAGTGAGCCAAAAGAAGCTAAACTTTAACACTCTCAGATTGGTAGGTGGACTTTCTTATGACTGTGATAACCAAATGTTCAACACCTTGATGATCATTTTCTTATGAAGATCATCATGACATTCTGGTGGGTATTGATTGACGTTCTTACAGGATTGAACAAACACATTGCATTCCCACAAACCAAATGTGCATAGAAATGATTTTACAAAGGCGGAACAAATTTGAACAATTACAATAGGGAAGGTTGGTCAGTGATTCAGTGGCGTGGAATAAACAACAATCCTGCAATACAGAAAAAAAACAAATAAAAAAAGAGAAAAATATTAATCCTTCCATCTCCAAAAGATTACAACATTTCTCTAAATAAAGCATTTTTTTAGTTTTTTCAATTCATTTTATTTAAAAATTGGTATAGAAATAAAAAATAAAACTTACATACTCTGTATTTAAAAGCAATGTCAAAATTTCTACTCCCTCCGTTCCTTTAAACCCTTTCTATTTTGACTTTGAGCCAAAATAATGAAAGTTTAATTTTGGTTGACTTTCCAATTTTGCCCCTGTTATGATGAGTAAAAGTAAAATGTGATAGTTTGGTTATTAGTAAAAAAAATATGATGTGATAGGTAGGATATGAAAAAGTTGGAATAAAAGTAGTTTTTTAATAGAAAGGGAAAGTGTTTTAAGGAATTTAAAAAAACGAAAAAAGAAGGATTTTATAAAACGGAGGGAATATAAAATAAGAAGTTACAAAAAATATTTTATTTTATTAAATAAGCAAAAAATAACAAAAATTTCCGTGAAATTTTGAACAGTGAAGTGTTGTAATATTATTGGAACGCTATAATAAAGGCAACGAAAAAGATATACCCTCAGTCAATTCAATGCATTGGCACATCAAACTTCTCGTGAAGGCTGTGTACATTATTGAGAATGGCTAAGGTGTTGCTCATGTACTCGTTCGTTCTCTGCACCCTCGCATTCACCTCACTTAACACCGTCGATTTCATCTCATCCAACCCATTCAGACACGTGTCAACATCTGTCATCGCCGCGCTTGTCCACGTCTGCATGCTCCTTATCTTCGCCGGCGTCAGGACGATCCTTCCATCTGGGCCCGCATTCATCAGCGCGGCCGACTCGTTGAGCTGACTCAGCGCGTCGGCGAAAAGGCCGTCGCAGTCCTGCAGGGCCGATTGGGCGCCATGGTCGTTGACCTTCGAGATCAGGGACTTGGGAAGCGAGGTCAAGTTGACCAGATCGGTAACGGAAACCCGGAGGGAGACGTTGAGGAAGTATTCCGGGTCGGGTTTCGGCGTTGCTTCCGCGAACGGAGACATGGAATCGAAGCAACTGTCCGGGTGCTGAGTCACCGCGCAAACGGTACTGAGAAGTCCGGCCGAGTTGGAGGACACCGGCGACGATGACGACGGATGCGAGATGCCGTCCTCCGAGCTGGACCGGCGGATCAACACGACGAACACCGCGCCGACGATCAGAGTCAGGAACGGTAGGAGAGAAGCGGCAGCGGCTAGGAGGCGTTTCCGAGCGGATCTGCGCGGCGTGAGAGAGAGCTGATCCTCCGCCGGATCTTCTATTACGCCATAGCCCTTGGTGAATTTTACAGGCCCCATAAAGTTTCTGGGTTTTGGCGTTGGTGTTGAAGCTTGGAGACGGAGAAATCTAATGGAAACCGACGGACGAATCCAATGGAGACGTACAGTTAACAGCGCCGACCAAATTATAAGAAAGTAAATTCTATTTAATCCTCTATTATTAAATATTATCCCAGTGGTCCTTCTTTTATGGGTACTTTTCTAGAAATAGTCATTTTTTTGATCTTCTATCATGTTTGTGTTAATTTGAGGGCTAAAAGTGTAATTTCACAATGATAATATATCTTTTTTGTCATATACAATTCCATAGGCTGTTTCATTTGCGTCGTTTGTGAATTACAGTCGCTTTTTACGACAACTATAGTCTAGAAATGTGATCTTTCGTCAGAACCTAGCCCACTATCATAGTCATTATTTTTGTGTTATCCGCTTAACCAATATCAGAACACGTCAGTAGACATAATATTGATGTCAAATTATACTTTAGCCTTTAAATTAACACCAACACGGCAGAAGATTAAAAAAAGGACCATTTGTGGAAAGATACCCTTAAAAAAAGGACTACGGGGGTAATATTTGATAATAGAAGACTAAATATGGAAACTCCCCTATTTTAAAGGACCAATTATGGAATTTACTCTTATTTTCACCATTTCAAAATATTTTAATCATTAATATCTCTATTTATATATAAATACGGAGTATAAATTAATGAAATATAATATTTCCAAGAAAAATCTATACGAAATTTATACAATAATTTAATATATTTTTTCTATATTTTATGATCAACATTTAAAAAAATTAATTGAAAATTCAAAGTAGAATGTTCTTTTATATAGACTATAGATGGGGAGTAATGACTTGAAAACCAGATGGGACTTTAGATTTCTTGTTAGTCTAGGATCAATCCGTCAAATTTGTTGAACTCAACCAATGATCCAGTCAACAAATCCATAGCTATAATTTTGTTACGTACCACTATAATGTAGCTAAAATTAATTATCAAGCATTGTTGTAATATTTTTGACATCAGTAGGAGTATACAGCGTGACATTATCTTTTAATACGCCGTGATGGATACCCTGGAATGGGGATATCCGGCCAAACAGAAATAGCGGTCCAACCCAACCAAGACCAGGCCCACTCAGCTCGGCAAAACTAAGAAGAATCTAAAATCTCAAGAGGGCTGCTGCCGCGTCAAGACTTGCATGCACTCGGCTCCGGCTGACGCGCTTAGCCTCGGACCACCCTCGGCCGGTCCCTCGTCGGGGGACTTTAGGAAACAGATCACGTGTACACGGCCTCGTCCTAGGATGCTACTGGCCCGGGATCACAAGCATGGAAGCTGCCTAACCAGTCAAATCATGAGGCCCACGATTGGACCTCTTCTATGCCACCGTCAGATTAGTTGTAGTCACCCTACATATAACATATATATCTTGTATAGCCCCCTTAAGGATAATGATGTGGTTGGCGCCACCGGTTAAACGGCCAAATCTTGGTGGGCCCGATCCGTTGGACTCTGAACCAACGGTCGGGAACCCCATTTATAGTTTGTATAAAAGTCCCTTTCTTAAAAGAAAGGGGGACACGTTCTCTTGCACACTAACTTACAATCTTGATTCTCAACTTGTGCACTCTCGACTTAGTTCGATACTCTTTCTCCTAGTCTTCTAGGCCCCGGGTTCCTAAACCCAACACGCCGATTCAAACTTTTTTTCTTAACTCCTAAGATTATATTAATTTGAGTTACCACATTGTCTTCCCTTGCCGCCACACTGCCTCTCCCTTCTGCCACCACTACCTCCCTTCCCTGCCACCACACTGCCACCACTACCACACTACCATCTTTGCCACCACAGCGCACACTCTCCACACTATCT
>OOIL02006740.1:517474-563315 GCA_900332095.2 Cuscuta campestris | reverse complement strand
ACCACATGGCCACTATCTTGCCAAAATTGTCATTGTCATTACCACACTGCCGTCATGATCGCCACCACCCCAGTCGCAGCCACCATTACTGACACACTACCTTCATGGGGGGTTTGAGAGGCACGATTGCATAAAGAATGCATACTCTCTCAGTCTCATATCTTTTTTCTCACTTTCCATTTTTGGTCATCCCACTTGATTCTTCGCATTTCCTAAAATGGAATTAAAATATATTTAAAGTTACCTATTTACCCTTCTTTTATTCTTTTTCTCTTCCCCATCCCCATCCCCTTCTCGTCCTTCTTTCTTCTTTACTGCATTTTTCTTTGTCAGACCCCATTCCCTTTTTCTATTTCTTCTTTTGCTTATCTTCTTCCTCCATGTTAGATCTCTGCCCACTCCTCCCATCTTCTCCCCCGTCAGACCCCCCCACCCCCCCTTCTTCTTCCTCTTCTTCGTCCCCTACCCCATCGTCGTTTTCCTCATCTACTTTTTTCTTTTCTTCCGATTCTATAATTTTTGAATCCTAGATCGCCGTTTTCCTCTTCTACTTTTTTCATTTCTTCCATTTTTCTAACTTTTGAATTCTAGATTTCATTGGTAGTTTCTTCCATTCCTAGATTTTATTTTTTTTATTTCCTCAATTCCTAATTGGAAACCTAGATTTGATTTTTAATATCTTTGATTTTTAAAATTTTGAATATTTTTATTACATAAATTTAGTTTTGATTTTTTTCATTCAGATCTTAATGTGGATAAAGAAGATGAATAATGAGAGGGATGGAGGTTGGTCTTTAAGACTTTAGCAATTTAACGAAGTGGAAAAAGGAGAAGGGGGATGTGGAAAAGAAAAAGAAGAAGAGAGTAGAAAATCAAAGGAAGAAGATAAAAGCAAAATAATGGATAAGAAGAAGAAGAAAAGAGCAATGCTATGTTCACAAACAAAATGGTCACAAACGTCACAAACTTACCATTTATGATTTAAATTTTCATTTTAGAATTATTCTAGACTATTTAATTTTTTTTAAAGTTCACAATTAGTAAGTTTGTGAAGTTTGTGACCATTTTGTTTGTGAATCTAACATTTCTCAGAAGAAAAATAAAAAGACGTGTGGGGTGGAGGAAGAAAAAAAGAAAGGATATGGATGATACTTGGAACACATTGGATAAGGAGAAAAGTGAAGGGGAAAATAGGAAAATCTTCTCTTTTTCTATAACACCCTAATCCGTCCAGATCTGCAGCCCCTTTCGGACTAAAGTATAAAACTTGGTATTCGTAGAATATTTAAAATATTCAAAACTTTTGAAACTTTATTTCATAATATTAAATTGGAATAGTAACAGAGTGTTTAAAGTCGTGGAAGCTCAATAAATCACAATTACAAGCATAACAATTTTATGTCCTTTTTAAACAGTAAGTCAAATCCACTCATCCATTCCGACCATCTCGCTCCGTCTGCCTCCCGGAAATCATCGGTTCATTCTTTTTTTGTTTACCTGCGGGTAAAAAATAAAACATACTACACGCTCAGTGTTTAAGCTGAGTAAGCATTCTAATGCCACGAACATCCATATAAATTGAATATAAATTCATAATCAAATCATTTGATATCATGCACATAATGTTCAGTTCAGATATTCAATATATTCAATTTTCAAAATTTATTATTCATATTAATCATCATTCACCATTTCATATTCAACATTCATAATATCAACAACACTCATAGACTATTCTTAGTCTAAGGCCAATTTGATTCTTAAACTAATTTTAGTTTAAGTTATTCTTAACCAACACTTAAGTTAGGCCTAGTTTAAGATACAAATGTTTAAAAGGGTTTTTAAGATCTTAAACTTACCTTCGCTTAAGGTCAACCATGTTAGCCTTGGTTTTCTAAGCCTCATGTTTTGATGTTAACAAATAATATAAGATCTTAACGTTTTTTTAAGTGTTTCAGGTACAACAAAAATCCATTAAGATTCGGTACTCAAGAATGAAGTCGAAACACTAAACTAGTGTAGAATATAGGTAGAGAAAATGTATGTTAGGTAACCACGGTTGGGAGGGCAGTGGAAATTAAAAATTTTAAACTCCCAATAGTGATTACTAGCCCAAGAACATGTACTAAAACTATAGTTAAAGATAGAAACTTATACATTCTCCGGTTAAGCGGTATGAACGTGAAGTCACTATTGTGGGAGTCCGCGTCTCTAGATTTCATCGCGGGATTACCGACATCGAAAGGCTTTTCGGTCATCATGGTGGCTGTGGATCGCCTAAGCAAATGCACGCACTTCGGCAATTTGCCCTCCAGTTTTGATGTGCCACGGGCTACCCAATTGTTTGTGGACATAGTGGTGAAACATCACGGCTTTCCCCTAACGCTCATCTATGAACGGGACGCCGTGTTCATGAGTCTTTTTTGGCGGGAGCTTATGCGCTTAAGTGGCACTTCTCTAAATTTTTCAACGGGTTATCACCCACAATCCGATGGTCACACTGAAGCATTCAATCGCAACCTTGAGCAATACCTCCGGGCATTCACGTTCGAGCGGCCAAGCAAGTGGGTGGTTTTCCTCCCATGGGCGGAGTTGGCTCTCAATTGTAGTCACCACGCTGGTTTGGGGTATCTCCATTTCAGGCTCTTTACAGCCGCCCCCCACCATCGTTGTTCCCTACTCTCTTGATCTGCTCCAAAGATCCACATATTGTAAAATTATTGCGCGATCGGGCAGACCTCTTAGCCGACCTCAAACAACAGTTAGCAAAGATGCAGCAGCAGATGCGTACCCAGGCCAATCGTCATCGTCGGGACGTATCCTTCAACGTCGGTGATTTAGTTTTATTGAAGCTACACCCGTATCAGCAACATTCCCTCGCGCGTCCCCTGTCCTTTAAGCTCGAACAACGCTTGTATGACCTCTTTAAAGTGATAGAGCGTGTGGGTACGGTTGCCTCTCGTTTGCGCTTGCCCGACGGTTGTCGCATACACAATGTGTTCCATGTTTACTTTTCTACCCATTTGTTGCTTGGGTGGGCATCCCCCCAGACTCTACATTGCCGATGAAATTCTTCAAGGGAAGACCACTCGCCTGGCCGGTGGCACTGGTGGACCGCAGAGTGGTGTTGGTGGAAGGCGACTCGCAGGGACAGTGGCTAGTTCGTTGGTTAGACGACTTGGATGATCATATGACATGGGAACCCGTGGCAATTCTGCGCGACTGCTTTCCTGATTTACGCCTTGAGGACAAGGCCATCGTGCCTAACCTCGGGAGAGTTGATACGGGCACGGTTAGGTCACGTGTTGAAGACATCCGATCCCCACGGCAGGTCGCCCACGCAGGAATGTCGGGCCACCCCGACGATACAGAGATTATGTTTGATATTCTTTTCTCATTAATTATTTTATCCTAGATTTTATTAGGTGAGCAGAATTATAATGCTCTTTCGAGGATTTCTTTTCGATTCTTTACCTCGTCGCTTTTATTTGAACCGACATGATAGACAATTAGTTAATTAGGCTCTGGGAATTTATTATAAATAGGGCATATCATAACCCTAATACTCTCAAGAAATAATACAATCCTACTTCCCTTTAACTCTCTATCTCTCTAAAAACCCTAAAGTGTTTCTCCCTCCGTCTCTCCCTTACGACGCAGTTGGTATCTCGCCAGCCGTGCACCACCCCTGTGACGTCCTTCTTGAGGCAAACTCCGGCAAGGCCGTATCATATCACAAAGGAGAATAACTATAATTTCGTTAGAATAGTTCTTCACCCACCTTATAAGCTTGAGAAACTTGGTGATTATTTGGAGTTGATTTATGGGGAGCTTGATCAAAGGGTTGATAACACCATCTCTGAGGTGAAGGAGTTCTTGCTTTCTCTACATAATATATTTGTACCAATTGGATCCTTCTCTTCTTAAACAATTCAACCAACCATTAGTGGAATAGTAGTGGTGCTGATTCTAACCTCACTAGTGTTGAATTCTATTTTACCAACGACGTGGATAGGTATATTTTAGATGCAATTGGAGTGGGATAACTCAAATTTTGATGTTTTGAATTGGTGGAGAGTGAATGGGGTTTCTAAATACTCAATCTTGGGATGTATTACGTACATCTAATTTCATAAGTTCATTTAGAAATATTACATTGAAAAAAATTTACAGAATTGATAAAAAATTTGTTTTGCCCAGGGCGCGGCATGAATTAAAATAATAGTTTCAATAAAGTCAAGAGTAAATTACTTGTGATTATTTTTAATTTTTTTGGAAATTTTCTTTGTTAAAACCCATGCAATAATATGTGTTTTTTATTGTTAAAAAACTAATGCATATCAAGTGTAATAAATTTTGGGTACAAAGTACATGAGCTTACTTTTACATGATAATTTTTCAAAAATTTTAAGTGAAAAACAATGTAATTATAATTCTTTTTTTACTTTTTTGAAAATAAATTTATTTGAAAATTCCAATATAGCTCTGGTGTAGAATAAATGTAATTCTTTTTAATATTTATAAAAATAAGTTTTTTTGTGGATTATATCAAGTGTGGCTATAATTTATTATCTTATCCATGTTTTTTAAATTATTTTGTTTGAAGTCATAATTATTTTCTCAAGAAGTATTTTTTCTTGTAAATTCCTCTATGAATTTTACTTCGGGAAGGAGTTTTTATTTATTTATTTATTTATATTTATCCAAAACAATAAATACAAAGAAAAATAATAAAAAATACAGCATTCAATTTTGTCAAATAACCAAAGTGAAAAGCTACTCCCTATAATTTTTCATATTTTAGTTTTTGGACTCAAGCAGTAAATCCCAACATAAATCCCAACAAAAAATGTCAAACACTCTTTTTGATTGTTTAATCAGTGAAAATAGCAAAAAGCTCTCTAGTTATTTAGATATGACCCTAGTTATTTAGGGGGTGTTTGTTTTTTTTTTGGCCAGAAGAGCTTCTGGCCTCTTTTGTCTGCGCCGCGCAGACGCGCGCACATGCTGAGCTCTGCAGATTGTTTGTTTTTTGGAAGACATTTCACTCAAAAAGGTCTTCCTGGCATCTTCTTGGAGAAGACATTAACCTATGTCATCTAACATCTTCTAACATCTTCTCCATTTTTTTCTTCTACTTCTCTTCACCACCACCCCCGTCCACCACCATCACCACCGTCCACCATCACCGCCACCGTCGTCCACCACCACCGCCACCATCCACCGCCACCACCACCACCACCGTCCACCACCACCGCCGTCAACGTCCACCACCACCCTTCATCACCACCCTCCACCACCACCGTACACTACCACCATTAATTTATATAGCAGTCTACAGACATTAAAAAACAAACAGTCTTCTTCTTGCAGACCGCAGACCTTCGGTCCACCACTTCTCCTGCAGATGTCTACAGTAGTGGTCCGCAGACTGCAGCTCTTTTCCTGCAGAAAAAACAAACACCCCCTTAGAGTATGTTGTTTAGAACTGAAAAAAAGCTGGATGTTAGAAGAAACTGGAAGAAATTAGAAGGAATTGGAAGAAACTGGAATAAACTCAAAGGAACTAGAAAAAACTAGAAAAAACTGGAATAACTTTCAAAAATTGGAAAACCTAAAAAAACTTTTAAAAAATCATTTTAGTGTATTTTTATATTATTCTCATTCTAATTCTTGTTGTTATAAATTATTATTATTATTTTTGTTTTTATTATTATAATTATCATCATCATCGCGCTATTTCAATGAATGCATTTAAGATAAAAAAGTATTGTTATTTTTCATACACAAAAAACTATTTTTACAAAAAAAAAATTATAATATAAAGTTAACATGAATATCAAAATGTGAAATTCTAAAAAGTTATTACGTTGCTCCTCAATTTATTTATGCAGTATTTATTATAAAATAATATATTTGTAATTATACTTTATATATTACAAGATTTTGTTTTAGATATCATTCATGTCACATAATGTAATCAAACCTATTTTATCATGATTATCATTTTATTTTCATTGTAACTTCTATATTTGGAATAGAGACATAGAACTTTTATTTTTGTACATTTTTTATGTTTTATTCTTATTTTAGTGTTTTTTCTCTCAACTATTTTGACTTTCAATTTTTTTAAAAAAAAATTAGAAAAATAATAAACAAAATTAAATTTTAAAATAAATAAAAATGAGAAAAAATTAAGTAATAAAGAGAAAGGTGAGGGATCTTATATAAAGTTAGATTAATAAAACATTCTATGTAACTATTTTATCCATAATTTTTTAATATAATTTAAAATATTGATGTTTTCCTATTTTATCATGTAGATTAATATACACAAAAATTGTCTTATTCATATTAAAATGTTGAAGAAAAAATAATAATGAGTGTGAATCGTAAAAATAGTGTGATGAAAAAATAATTTATAAACTATAGTTATGACATTATAATTGTAATAATAATAACAATAATAATAATCACATTAAAAATATATCTTTTTTAGAGTAATTGGTTAGAGTGTAGAAAGAGTTTGGAGAAAATGAGAATAATTGGAAGAAATTGGAAAAACTGAAAGAAATTGAAAGGAACAAGAGAAACTAGAAGTTAAGAGTTTAAATTCTAAAGAGCATGTTCTTACATTATATTTGTTTCAAAAAATTTGGAAAGAAAAGAAAAGAAAATAATTTTGTCTCATTTTTTCTGGTCAAAATGAGAGGAATTTGGTTTTTCTTCTGCTTGATACATTTACCTTCTCATATTTTTTTTCTTCCAAGTTATTTTCTTTTCCTCTTAAACCAAACATAGTGTTAGGGGCTGTTTGGCAACTTCTGAATGGGTAAGTGCTGAATCAATAAGAGGTCTGAACCATTAAATGCTGAACCAGTAAGAGGTCTGAACCATTAAGAGCTAGTATATTGCTTAACTATTCAGAAGCAAATGTCTGATCAATTCAGATAAGAGATATTAACCATTCAGACTCTATATAATACTTAACCATTCAGAGGCAAATCTCTTAACCATTCAGACTTCTGAACTATTAAGAGGCTGAAACAAACAGTTTGAACCATTAAGTGCTGAATCATTCAGACATCTGAATCATTAAGAGGCTAAAATAAACAACCTCCTTAGTGTAAATGGTGAAAAAAACTTCCATCTGATTAAGGATTATTTCTGGAATTACTCTAAAACCAGAATCAGCTGTTAAGGGAAACAAATGCTCCGTATATAATTTGAACTACGAAAACCTATGCTTGAAGCAGCTCCCCTTGTTCGTAGCTGTTTAGGGAAACAAATGCTCCGTATTTAATTTGAATTGCGAAAACCTACGCTTTACGCACCTCCATTGTTCCCTTTAGGACATTCCCCTCTCCATTTCCAACGTGCGGTGTACATAGAAGCACCTCTAAACCCCATACGTCTCCATTTCTTCTTTGTTTCAGAGTTGCGCTTTAGAATTCCTTCATTTCTTGTTGATGCCCCTTTTGAAGTCCGGATTTAGGGATACACAAATGCATAACTAGATATTGTTAAGCTCGCAATAATGGCTTCTAATATCGGGATTATGGATAGTGCCTACTTTGTGGGCAGGAATGAGATTCTTTCCTGGATTAATTCGAGGCTCCACCTTAATCTTTCTCGCATTGAGGAGGTACCCATTTCTGTTTTCTTTTGGCCAGTTCATTCTATGTTTAGTTTATGCTGTTATTATTTTTGGTTGAGAAGTTCTTATCTTTACAATGCTGTTATGCAAAGTACATTGTATGGTTTGTATTTGATTTGTTGTGGAATTCGCAAGCTCTTCTAATTCTTCCATACATGTTATTTTGAAAAGAAAACCATTTTTCGCTTCAAGACGTGTGGCTGGGAATGGGGTTAAATCTGGTGTTTTTTATTGTTTCTGAACGAGTTGATGATTGTTTTCTTTAGACAAATAGTTCACAAACTTGTCTTTATATACTATTGTTGAATGGCTGAAGGAAGCATGATGTTTGCTAGATATTGACTGTGGTCGCTTTGCACAATCTTTCTTTGCACATTATGAACTTCATTACATTCGTATCTTTACCTTGAATGTGTCTCAAGGAAGCTCTCTAGTGTATTTCTCCGATGGTGTGCACTTTGACTGGATAATTGTTTCTTCTTTCAGTTTTCTTAGATTAATTGACTGTGGATAACTAATATTCTTTCCAAAATATTTTCTTTATCCTACAAAAAATGAGTCTAGTTGTAATACCCCTTTTAATCCCATAAAAAAGAGTTATGTTTCAAGAAATGAAGAAACTCTTTCTTTAAGTTATTGAAAACTCCTGAAAAGAATATCTGACAAGTTAAGCGTTATAAACCTAAATTTGAAAAGCATGTGCACGGTTGGTGGCTCTCACCAGTTGACCAAAATATGAATATAAATTGTATATTGATGGATCATAACATTTTTTTGGGGGATAGAGGTAGTATGGTATTATGGTTGGTAGAATCAAACTGTTCAAGGAATGCACATGATTTATTATTTTAAGCACAGTGCTGTCATGAATATTTTCTTCTCAATTTTATTTTGCCAGGCTGCATCTGGAGCAGTGCAATGCCAAATGATGGACATGACCTACCCAGGAATTGTTCCAATGCACAAGGTGAAAAATTGTAGCTTTAACACCCTTTCTTGCCTTGTTTCTGTTTTTTTGGCTCTTTGCAATTTTAAATCTTTCATTGCGTAGGTGAACTTTGATGCGAAGACAGAATATGATATGATCCAAAATTACAAAGTACTGCAGGATGTTTTCAACAAGCTTAAAATTGACAAGGTAAATATTCTGTAATGCTGATCGAAATTCATGGTCAATCACTTAATTACAAAGTATTGATCTAACATAAGCTCATGTGTTAAATTTCTTAAGCCACATATCTTTGGTCAGTTAACAAGTGGTGTTGTTGAACTCACCTGTAGAAGATGATTCAATGTGTGGTGGTGGCATCGTCGTTGGATGATCCTATCATTGTATACATGAGAAATAAAGAAAAGACGGGTCCTGTGATGGGTTTACATTTTGCATACCACTCTGAGAGAATAGCGTTTGTTGGAAAAGTTTACTGCTCACACCGAAAGATGCTATTAACACTAAAAGATCAATGGCTTTGATACCATGTTAAAAATTATTATATTTTGTGTAATAGAAAGATATTAGTATATCTCATATTTCATATTTCTTGTTGAAGAGTAACAGGATATAATTAGCAAAGCAGAAAATAATAACTTATGTTGTTCTATGACATCACAGGGTGACCTCATGTATGCTTACATTAGCTACTTTATACCAAATATTCATGTTTTACAACCTAATATTCCGCATCCTTTGAATCTCCTACTTTAATACGGACATCTGGAAAAATGTTGGTATTTTTGAATAAAATATAAAAAAAAAAAATTTTTCCTTCAAATATCTGGATCTCTTCCCTCTTTCTCTGTCAATCACAATCCTGTGACACGTAGCCGATCTCTTGACGTGCGCGCACACACATACACAGACACATCAAATATGTTCCCAATCTATATGATGTTGTTATATACACAGGTCAAATACAGAGCTATTGTGTATAATTTTATGTAATGGCTATGTTAATTTTTAGCAAGTAGATGCTAAACTGCATCAGTGTATTTAATTGTAGATCATATTTTCATACTTTGCTAGTTGCAAGTATTGACACTAAAGAAATTATATTTTGTTTGCAGCACATTGAAGTCAACAGGCTAGTTAAGGGCCGGCCTTTGGATAACTTAGAGTTTTTACAATGGTTGAAACGTTATTGTGATTCTATAAATGGTGGCATTACTAACGAGTATAACACCTCTTCCCATATGCTTGCGCATCTCGTCTTTCATAAAATTATCATCATTTTCTTCTCTTTGCTTTTAATGCTTGTCAATATCTCAGGAATTACAATCCTGTGGAGCGGCGTTGTAGAGGCGGGAGGGAACGGTGTACTAAAGTTTCTCTAAGAAATACAAAGTCACTACAAACCAACAACTCCCACAGCACAAGCTCAGGGGATGGAGTAGCCTCCACTAAGATTTTGGGTTAGCATAAAAACTCACATTTATTCCTTTCGATTCTTCTTCCATTTATAGTTCAACTATGTGTTTGTTTTGTATTCGCTGATACAGAGTCCAAGCAAGCAAAACCACATTTAGGAACAACTGCAGCAGAGGTTGAGGCATTGTCAAAGGAGGTAATTGTTTGAATTAAGCCAGTTTTGCTTTTGATTTCCATTGACTGTTCTATGAGGAAACGTTACGTTCACCGATGCCAATATACATTGCTAACTTTCCTTGAATATTTTATCTGAGCTGGTAGTCTGTATTAAATTAAGATTCCTGGTTTCATTTTACATAATGAAATTTTCTTAAACCAACATTCAGTAGATGTGGTTTGTATAAAATTCTATTCCCTCCGTGTCTTAACATAAAATTCAGTTTTTAGCTTACAGTGTTTGACCAAAGTTATTTTCAATTTAATTTATTTAAATATTAGTTTAAAATTTGTAATAATTAAATACATTTAAAAGCTAAATCAAAATTTCTATAAAATAAGAGGCGACTTGACTACTTTATTGTAACAAATGATTAAAGTAAATAAGGAAAGAAGATATAGTTTGACCATGTGAATAGTAAAATCTAGAGATATAGGGATTATTATTTAATATGGATGACCACATGTCCACATCTTCCAATTTGCGCATGATGCCCCCATCTAAGGGAGACAATTTGAGTTGTACACTATCTAGTGGCACAAGCACTCTGTTATTACAGTGTTGCTGACTATGCGTCTAGACGTTGGATGATGCTTGGCATGTGGGTTCGCCTCGCCATATCCTATTCTGGCATTGTCCAGCATCAACAAATCCCCTAGGCATCCATTTATTACTCATGTTATAAATGGGTCTGTCGATTATAATTACACTCAGGCCTTAAGCAGCTTTGCCCAATTGGTCCATTCAATGATTGGGTCTTATAAACGGGCAGTTGTTTTGTCTTGAGACTCTTTGCCTCACAGGAATGAACTAAAAGGGTGAATTGACTTTGGGGGGGGGGGGTTAATACTTGTGAGTTTTCCTTCTCTTTTGGTATACTTGTGAGCATACCCAAAACAAATAAATGAAGAAATCACAGGAAACCATTTCTTAAGAAGATATGCTAATGGAAGTAATAAATCAAATTAAAATAAGATCAATCAGGCATATTTGAACATATCAACTATCCTTATCACTCATTTTCTAATTTTGTTTTATTATTTATTTTTACGATCTCAGAATGTAGTGTGCATCACAAAAGCACCAAATTTCGCATGGATCTGAATAAGAACAATATATTTTCTTGTTTGACCATACATCCCTATAAATATGCACATCTTAGCTCTACGATGGGGTCGTCTCGGTTTTAGAGGTTTCTGATTTCCCCTTCCACTTTTCCCACCAGTGATCGAACCCCATTAGCACTTAACCTCCACAAGATTATCTGATTGGGAACTTAGGTGACAAAGTGGGAACACTACACTCTTAAGCTATACTCATCTTCATCAATATATCTTTCCTAAATATACCAACATTAAAATCCATATACAGTTTGATTGTGGTCCTTTAACATTTTTCTCAAGTCTTAGAAGCTGATTTTGATCACAATGTACTCATATAGTATAGTAGCTCCTCTTTTTTTTTTCCGCCTAGCATGCATTGATAGTGTATGTGAGTATGCGATATCTCTATCAATATTTGCACTCTCTTTTTTATCCATAGAATCAATGTATGTGCTTTGGACTCGTTGGTGAACACATATTATCTTCAACTATTTTACCTCATCTTTGATGTGTAATCAACCCTTCCATGACAAATGTCAACATAATGAGACTTAGAGTTGATTTTTAATGTATTATGATCATAATAATTTAATCTTTTATTCCTCCCCCACAAGTTTTGGCATTTTTCTTCATTTAAGACATCATTCTTTATGTTTATATATTTCGTGATGCACATGCCATGACTTGGTTTCGTATTCTAGGCGCTCTTCAAGTGCATACAAGTGATATGCATACCTTTCATCCATACCGGAGAAGACTCAACTGTTTTGGCAAGAAAATGCTTCTCTTCCCTTCGATTAGAATATAAAAACAACCAGAAGCCTAAGTTGATAAAATTTAGGATGGGTAGAGGGTCACTGGATTAGGCTATAAGTCCTTGGGTTGAATCATATTAAAAGATTGAATTCAATCTATTACTTAGTTCAACTCAAGAGCTTATATACCCATTTGTTTTCTCCTCGACTTTCGATGTGAGATACTTTAAGATTCACCCTCAAGTGGACAACTGAGCCATTTTGAATCTAACCGGTTGACCACTTGCAAATGAACATCCTTCCACTTGAAACCAATGTTTGAGAATGCGGCGTCAACATCTATATGACCACAAGCCATTGGGTGTGGATTTTCGGATTAACAATTGTTAAATTGGCCACATGTATTTTTTTCATATGGATAACTGGGCTAAGGACTCACGGGCCGCTAGGAATGAAGGTCTAGAAGGACAAACGAGGTGGACCAAAACTTGCTTTGATGCTACGATTAAATTTTGGATGGGGTGAGGGTCACTGGACTAGGCTATAACACACTTGGGTTGAACCACATTAAAAGATTGAATCCAATTGATTACTTAGTTCAACTCAAGAGCATATATATTCATTCCTTTTCTCTTCGATATTCGATGTGAGATACTTTAACATTGACTGAGAGCTCACGAGTTTGAAACTAACCATTCATCATTTAGTTTGAAAAAAATTAAGGTTGCATGTGAAAGGTTTGAATCACGCGAAGGCGTCTTAGAATGTAAAAACCTTTAATGGGCCTACAACCAGAAGTTTGAGCTTTTGGTTGAGTTGGTTCCTTAACACCTTAATTTGGTATTTTGTTTGTCTTTTAAATATTCTTAAAGGAGTTTGAGTCAATATGTACCAAGTATACTTCCCCCAATGTATTTAGAACTTTCTCTCAGGGCCATAAGATTTCAGTTAACTCATTCTTTCCAAAGCATTCCCAACCTTTGTCCTTTAGATAAATTTGTTCATTATTGTTACGCAAACCCTTATTCTATAGTTATCCTAACTGTTTTAGTCCAATATTAATTACTGGTAGCATTTAATATAGAGTTAGAGTCACTCAAATGGGTCTTAAGATGCTTCCACACTCAAAAAATGAATCTAGTTAATTAGCCAGTTCACTTCAAGATTTTATAAACCAATCATTCTCTATTTTGAGCATATTCTTTTGGGTTTAAACTGTTTACTTCTAGTTTTTTTCCAGTTTCTTCAATTTCAACATAATCATATTGTAAAAGCTACATAATGTATATTCAACTAAACTCAATTACATTGTAAAATACTATATGTTATTTTATCTCTAAATTTCTTCATTGCATCTTTAGTTTGGAAGGAATAGAAATAAAATAAACGTTGAAAGAAGCTGGAAAAAGTTGAAAGAGACTGCAAGGTGTTGGAAGAAACTGCAAGGACTTGGAATATATTGAGTATAATATGTATATTTTTCATTTTTTTATTTCAAAAGTTATATTTATTTCAGAATTATTCATTTTTTCTAATATTTTCCAACTCTTTCGAGTTTTTTCATACTCTTTCCAGTCCCTTCTAATTTCTTTCATTTCCTTCTAGTTTTTTCAAGTTCCTTCAATTTTTCCCAGTTATTTCAGTTCCCCAAATAGTTTCTTCCAATTTTAAATTTTTTTCTTTCAAGTTTCAACCCTAAAGTACAGGATCGTAATGCTCCAATGTAGGACTCTAACATTCCCCCCAAGTGTGATTTGACTCTAACCAATTAACCACTTGAAATCTAACCAATTCCCTTCAAGTAGACAATTGGGTAATTTTGAATTTAACCAATTTACCATTTGAAAATAGAATAACTTTCCCTTCAAACAAAAGCTTGACATGGAATTACAATAAATAGGAGTTGTAATTTACCCTAGATAGTATCAGTTATCTTGTATAATAAATTCCCTTTACATCGCATAGCATCATAGAAATATTCCAAGAACAGTATTCTTCTCTTTCAGAAGATTATTCTCCTTTTTTTAAAACATTATTCTCAGAACATTAGGTTGAACATCTGCTAGAAAATGCTCAATATATGATACCACCTGACAACAAATATCGGGAGGTACATCCACCACCGACGAGCCGTCACTGCAATCAAGTATCAGAGTTTAGTGCACCTGTGAGCCATACACCGTAGAACCCCACTATCACTCGTACATTCGTTGGTTCATGAAGCTCACTCACTAGCAGAATTTCAATTGACACGTGAATACGCAATGCTATGTTCTCGGGAATATGTATGTGTGACAAGGTGCTCCTTCTAAACAAATGGCTTGGTAGAGAGGGTTGACTTTCCTATGATGCACCATGCACATTGTTTTTCATTCAGCATAAAAAGAAGAGGTCACCAATGATAGCTGACCATCAGCAGGACTGCGTTTCGGACTGGGGCAGTACATGCAGATCTGTACCGGGAGGGAGACAGGAAATACATGCAAGCAAAACAGAGAAAGAGAGAGCTTTGGGGGGGTTTGTTTAGAACATTAACTACCTTTGATTAAATTCTAAACACTCCTTAACACTAGGAAAATATGAGCTTGAATAGAATTTTGCACCTCCAAGAAACCTACTACGATTAGGAAACACCAAGGTAAATTCAAAAAGTACAGCTTTATAACCTTTATTAGAGTCTTGATCATCTAATAACTTGTCCATGACCACAATGGGGAACTTGTCTTTCATTGTCCAAGAGTTGAGCCCTCCCAATACAAATGCCGAACCTCCATGAGGCATTCAACTTGTGCACGAGTAGGATAGGAGAGGAGAAAATTGGCTTACTCGGCCAGATGAGGCTTGTGCGCCAGCATATCCGTGCATTGTCGCTAAATTGCATCTTTTTTAGCTGCAGGTAATGACAACAACAACCCATTAGAATCCCACAAAAGTAGAGGGACTACCACAGGTTGAAAGTGGTGCAGAGGGGAGAATAATTTAAGCCACAGATTTTTTTTCAAAAGTGCAAAGTTGAACCTTTTATTTGGGGCGGATTAAAAAAGAAACTTGAAACCTTTTTGTGGGACAAAGGGAGTACATGTTAACAAAAAAAAGTGTATTGTATAGTAAAGGGTTGAATTGACTATATGCATCGCTTAGATTCTGACATTTTTTTATTTTTTTACTACGAATTTTTTATAGTTATATTTTATATCAAGCTCCTTGCAATGGTTTAGGAGTGTTGTTCATATTGGTTTTTTTTTTGTTATAGCATGTGTCTAATAAGTTTTATACGTGAATATACAATTTATACAGGTGACAGAGCTCAAACTCTCTATTGATCTCTTGGAGAAAGAAAGGGATTTCTATTTTTCAAAATTACGTGATGTTGAGATTCTCTGCCAGGCTCCCGATATAGAAAATGTCCCGGTAATTTGTGAATCATCCATCCATTTTTCTTCTGCTTAGGTTTAGCTTCTGTTTTAAGTATTTCATTAGAAATAGCAGTGGCAAGCTTTAAATAACTGCTTGTTTTAACTATGGTAAAAGCAATTTTGATCCTTCAGTTACACATATTAGAAGAATGTTTTGCCACAACCTTCCCAGTTTAGTACTCCACATATACTCATATAGTCTTGTAATCATGGTAATAACAATTTTGATCCTTCAATTGTACACTTGGATATTTTGTCACTACCATTCTAATTTAGTACTTAACAAATGGTGGCAAGCTTTAAAAAAACTGATTGTTTGTCTGGTAAAAGTGATTTTGATCTTTCTATTATACGCATTTAGAAGCTTTGTCACTGCCTCTCTATTTTAGTACTCTGCAACAGTTTACAAGTAGTGGCAAGCTTAAAGCAACTGCTTGTTTTCATTTTGTTAAAAATGGATTCCGGTTCTTCAAGTATATTCATTTCAAAGATTTGGTCACTGCCTTCACAAATTGTTGCAAGCTTAAAGATTTACGCTCCGTATGTATTATGGACTCAATCAATTAGTTTGAGCCTCAAACTTGTTGCAGATGGCTGTTGCAATAAAGAAAATTCTATACGCGGTTGATGAGAAAGAATCTGCGCTAGCAGAAGCCAAGGAGATACTGAACCAAGCTACAGATGATGCTGATGAAGCCGAACCAGAGTATCATGAAGAAGAAGAAGAAGAAGAGTATAAAGGAAAGACAGAAGGCGCCGGTGCCTCATGACAAGGAGTCAATCAACCAGTTCAGTTATTTATCATCTCCTTAAAAATGTGCAAAACTTCTTTATTCTATAAATCAGTACTCGTTTTCCAGATGAGGCAGAGTCGATAGAAGCGACACATTTATTTCATACACGCCATTGCAGAATTAGCACGAGTTAATAGACTTGTGAATTGTGATGTACTGGAAATCTAATTTGCATGTAGTAATAAGAAGACTCATAACTCTGGAATTAGTGGATCTGATGGATTTCTAGACTGGTGAGTTTGGTTTTGTTTTGCATGGCAAAAGATTCTCGTTTTGTGTGGTGAACGGTTCTTCTATTATCCTCTCTGGGCACAAACTAGGAAACTCTAAGGCGAGTGTGATTGTGTTATACCCTCCAAACACGCTTGCCCATGGGACTTGTAACTGCATCCCCCAACACGGAAATTTTTCGCTCTTTCCGACAAGGTATGATCTTTTTAGACCTATTTGGAATTATTGAGGGTGTTTTGGTCTATTTTGGAAACTATGGATGTCGAGTTCTCAGGGTATGGTGTGGTCTGGTCACTACTACAAACAAGGGCAATAGCATCGATTGTTTGAGACCTTTTGCATCAGGTTTTGAGCGATGCAATTGTATCGGTTGTAAAAAATCAATGCAAAAGCGCCCTTTATTTAGAAATAACCAATGCAAAAGTTTTTTTATTTAAAAAAAGCTTTTGCGTCGGTTATTTCTAAATAAAGGATGCAAAAACCCTTTTTTTATTTTAAAAAAAGAGCTTTTACATCGGTTATTTAGACCTATTTGGAACTATTGAGGATGCTTTGGTCTATTTTGCACATTGTCGATGTGGAGTTCTCAGGGTATAGTATGGTCTCATCACTACAAAAAAGGGCAATAACATCGGATGTTAGGGACTTTTTGCATCGGTTTTTGAGTGATGCAAATGCGAGCGATGCAATTGCTCCAGAGCAATTGCATCGGTTGTAAAAAACTGATGCAAAAGCGTCTTTTTTCTAGAAGAAACCGATGCAAAAGTTTTTTTTATTAAAAAAAACTTTTGCATCAGTTTTTTCTATATAACCGATGCAAAAGCCTTCCTTAAAAAAATAAGTGCTTTTGCATCGGTTATTTAGACCATACCTAGATCTCTCAAAAGATACAAAATTCGCTTCATCGCGGCCAAGACCTAATAGGTCGAGTAATGTTAGAGGTACACCAAATCCGATCCTTAATTGTACTACCCCTCATTTTGAAGTTATTTTGACGGACTGTGAGTCGATGTACTTATCCAAGGATTACTCTCGACTAACAAGTTTCACCTCAGTAATTAGTTTATCTTGAAAATTAATTTGAAAAAAATACCTACTTATAGATAGGGGAGGGTTTGATTTTATCGGTTTAGTTTTCTCCAAAACCAATGACGAAATAGAATCTGAATTTGCGATTTTCTTCGGTTCGATTTACACAATAACAATATAAAGCATTACTCCGTAGTTATTATGTTTGGTTTATGGCAGTTCAAGATTCAGTTTTTATTGTTTTAAAAAATATCAATTTTTAAAAGTAGACTAATATGGAGTATATGAGATACAACATTAGATACTTTTTAATGGCATTAAGAAAAATGAGTAGTATTAAAAAATATAAAAATAAAGGAAAGTAAGGTTCTGTTGACATTGGCATTCTGTGTTAACAAATGGCACTCGCTGTTTTGGAGGGGATGCTGGAGTGGGGGGTGGGGCTGAAATTGGTAGGGGCATTAGAGGGGTAGAAACTATCAATTTTACGAGCACCATACACACACACATATATAATAAAAAATAAGAAATACTACCTCCGTCCCAGAGTATTTGTCCACTTTCATTTTTACACACAATCCAATGCACTTCTTTAATTCATTTTATCTTGTAATTTGTATATTAAAAAATTATAGAAATTATATATTAATAATCTATATGTTAAGACAAATCAAACAAGATCACACATGACTATATTTAGGTTTACGCATTGAGAGAATTTGATGAGTCAAAGTGCTTAGATGAACATTTTCAAAAGTCAAAACTAGACGAATATATATTTAAAAACCATATCAAAAGTTTTACAAATCAAGTTGTGGCATTAGTATATTATTTTACCAACTTATCAACAAAAAAATAAAGTGGTTAAAGTTTCAAGAAAACATTCTTTATAGGAGTAAAATATAGAGAAAGTACTAAAATAGGATCATGTTCTTATCCCCAAAATAGGAGTTTGCATTGTGCTAATGTGACACTATATATAAAAATTTCACAATACTTTTTGTAAAAAATATAAAACTTCTATTTTGATATATTTTCAATGTTTTACTCATATTTTAGTGTTTTACCTAAAGTTCGATCATGTGAATAATGAGCACGCTATATGAAGGAAGTATAACCGAAGGGAGACTTAAAAATGAGCCCCTTGTAGTGGGGNGGGGGGGGGGGGGGCTATGCAAATGCATCTTATCTTATAAACCCCTGAGAATGATTCTATGGTGGACCTAAAGTTCACGTGAATTTTGTCACATATATATTTTTTAAATTTAAAAAAAATACTTATTTAGAGTTTAGACACTTGAAATACTTATTTAGCATATATGAAAGTCAAGCGTAGACCTTAGATGCATGTAATAATTTGCCAACCCTTCATGGACAGCTTATTTATAGTCATATGATATTTTATTTGGGAAATTTTTTCATGTACTGTATTTTTTAAATATGTAAATTTTTATTTTTTTATATCTATCCTAATTGTCAAATAAATTAAATTAAGAGGAGTTTTATTTGAAACGAAGAGAGTACTACTAATATAAAAAAATACCTAAGATTAAAGCATATGATTTATACACCAAAATAAGATTTTCAATATTTTTATACCAAAATAAGGCTTACATTGACAAATCATATGAATATGTAATGTCAAAAACACTGCGAAATATGAATACACAATGCCAAATTGTAATGTTTCACAGTGCTATCACTCCTATTTAGAGCACGGGCAATGTCAAGTAACGAAATGGAATGTCACACGTTGACGTGGCACATTTCAACCAATAAAAGACAATCCAATCAGCGTGTGACAAGTGAGTGGAGTGGCATCTCGTGCAGTGGCAAGTCACTATTTTTGTCAATTTTTATGATTTTTTAATGCATTTTAATTATTAAAAATTATTTCATTTATCTTTTTTTAAATAGATGTACTCTTTTTTTAAAAAATTATTTCTTCTACAAAAAAACAAAAAAAAATAATACTCCGCAAAAAACACCTGGACTGCCTCGCGCCTCACACGCTTGGCGTGGAGGAAGGCTAAGCCACGCGAGGCAATTTTTCCAAATATGTGGCGCAGCGAGCGAGGAAATACCTCGCCGCTGCGCATGCTCTTAGGAGATAAAAATATAAGAGCTTATTTTAATGTAAATTCTATGCTGCAATCTTGTTTACTTAGATTTCTTTACTAATATTTCAAAATAGTAATTTACTACGGAGTACACACACACATAAATACACACACACACACACACAAACTTGGGTGCAACGAAATTTAACTTGTCAACATAGAGTCAGATTATATTGAAGTACTACATGAGGGACTAACTATTACCCAAAAACAGAGTAGGCCATCAGTTAAAATGCCATATCTTTACAATAAAACTACACAGCAAAGGTGTCCCAGGAGAAGCTCACAAGGCTCAGTATCTATAGCCTTCATCGTCAAACACATAATTGCTGTTTCTATACTTGGATTGAACTTCAGCCTGCAGAAAGAAGAATCAAACTTGGATTACAGTATTTGACTGCACGCATTCATATAAAACGGGTGTTTTGAAATTGCCGAACCCTAGGAACCCTTTCCTTAGAAACAGGCCAATCCTAAAGACTTCAATTCCGGGTTCCTAATCAAAGGATTATATAACCCAAAACAGATTATTGTACCTTATGTCCAATTTCTAGTGTTTGTGTACAATAAAAGGAGAAAAAAGTGGAGAGTATAATCCCAACTTTGTTGGAATCGGGGTGGGGGTGGGGGTGGGGGGCTCTTGATGTTCGCAGCCTTACCCCACTTAAAAAAGAGGCTGTTTTTGTTAGACACTTGAATTCTTGATGCATTGCCACATTTACTATGTAAAACTTCATAGACAGTAAGCAAAGGAAATTTAATGTGTCATTTTGATCTAGTCCGTAATTTACCCTTAGCTAAAATTATTGTCAATATTGAATCTTTTAGCTCAGTTGGCAACAGACAAGGAAAAATAGAAATCAACCTGAATAGGACAAAAACATAAAGAAAAATACCAAAATAGGGCTTTCATGTTTTTTCTCCGAAATAGGACTTTACACTGTGGTGATGTAGTTGTAAAACTTTACACTGTGGTGATGTAGTTGTAATGTAGCATTGTATATGTGCACATTACTATACTTTTTGGTAATGTACATGACCATGTTTGGTAATATAAATGTGTTTTATGTCCTATTTCGAGAATAAAAACACGGAAATCCTATTTGGGTATATTTTCAATGTTTTAATCCTACTTTGGTCTTTCTCCCCAAGTAAAAAAATTGAGCAATGACCAATAAATTGTAATCCCTCCGTCCCAAAAAACCTTTCGGGTCCGTTTGGTATATGGAATTGATGGAATTGGAATTGAATTGGAATTGAAATTCCATGAAATTCAATTCCATAGAATTGAATTCACCAATTCCAATTCATTTTTTGCACTGTTAATTCCAAATCCACATAATTTTTGTTCTACCAAATACCAGAATTGGAATTGAACTACTCAATTCCTATTCCATAGTTTGAATTCCATGTACCAAACGGGGCCTTCCACTTTCACTTTTCATCCCTCCCAAAAAACACTTCCCCTTTCAATTAAAATCTCGCTTATACCCATAAAATATTAATTATTAACCTGCCTATCATATCATATACTTTTACTATTAATGTACCCATCAAATCTTATCTTACCTTACCACTATAAAGTAAGAGCATAATTAGAAAACAACACCAAAATTACACATTCTTTAAATCCCACTTTTTCCCGAAGTGGAGAAGTTTTATGGGACGGAGGGAGTTTGTTAAAGGCTGGAAACTAGTGAAGGAAAGCTCAGCAGTAAGAAGCTCAAGTAGATGAAGATGAGTTCAAAATACCTTGTGGATTATGTTTTCAAATGCTTCACTTCCATTTTCTTTAATGTATTTTTCCGCTGCGGTTATAATGTCTTCACGTTCAGCGAAAACAACCTTCTTTCGGGGCGCATACCAGATGCTACCAACTTGTCCCTTAACAATGTATGGCCTAACATAGTGCTCGTACACATATGCAGCACCACTAAAGTAAGGTATGACCAACCAGCAGGTATAGATCAGTTTTGCATATGACCAGACTGGAAACCTGTTACGCCAATAAAACATTATACTCCTATGTTTCTTGTTTAACTAAATAAGCTTGTTTCATCCTTTCAAAAAAAAAACTTGTTTCAAGAAATAATAAATTACACCAAAACCACTAGATGACAATGAATAGGAGTTATGAAACATTTTAGGAACACATAACATCTTTCTAGGAAAAAAAACATAGATTGTGTTACATGCAAAGAAAAAAAAGATTAACTTCAACATAGTTTGCAAGACTATGTTATTTCTCATTCATGTTGCAATGAGATCACGAACTGATAATTGAGTTCTTTCTTGAAATATTTGAACACACAAAATCACCTCCTTCGCATACATTATTCAGTTGGCAATGGGAAAATGCTGGGTCATATGTTCACCTCCTTCACATACATTATTCAGAATAGGATACACTGAACGAATCGGAATGTGGAACTTATCGATTAAGGAGCTAATCAAAATGATAGCAAACAAGAAGAATAAATCACATAAATCAGTGAGAAACCTAAGTGATCAATTCATTTTAGCTGGGGAGCACCACAAGACTTAAAGAACCAGATAGTGAAGAAAAGGTAGAAATGATAGATGCAACCAATATCATGGGGAATAATCAGATTTACTCAGCAGAAATCGGCTCGTGTCAGCCACACTCAAACTCTATTTGTGAGAATTCAATGTCCAATGAAAAATGCAAAAAAATCAAGGAAAGCAATCCTTCTAGAAGGATTGCTTCACATCCTTCTAGTAACCAACATATTAATCGAAGAAAAGAAATTAAATGTCAACTTATACCCGAGAAATTCTATATGCACACTCAATAATTATCAACTGATAAACGCATAGCAAGCGGTCACAAATTCTCTGCTTATAAGGGAAAAAGAAAGTTACCACTCAAGAACTTTCGCAAATGTAAGTTCGAAAAGCGTAATCATAGAGTAGAGAACCCAATAGGTAAGCCATTGTTGATCGTCCACGGGATTCTTCGTCTCAATAGCTCTGATAGAAGCATATCTGGAAAAAAAACAATTAATCCTCTTATCAACACCGACCCGTAAAGCAAAAATGACATTTTGGTTTCATTCATAAAACTACTAAGCTAATCTCAATGGAAAGAAAAACTAAAATCTTGAAAATAAGAGAGAAAAATCCCACTTACAGAGGATAAGCCAGACTAACCACGGGCCTGAAAAATCATCAATGGCAAAAAAAAAAGGAAAAAGAAAAGAACTAATGAGCAGACCAGAAGAACAAATCTTGAAATTGAAAAGAAAACTTCACTGAGTAATTAAACTGCAAATTCCAAAAAATTAAATGAAAAGGGTAAACAGGAGAGGAATAAATAGAGAGATAGACCCGGCAAGAACATCGAAGTTCTGCAGGAGTACTTTGATTAGACTACCAATCCCTCGGGATCCCATTTCTAATGATTTCTTGTGATTTCTGATGCGAAATGGGGAAAAAGATTGCCGAGAAATATGAGGATGTTTCTGGATCTTATGAAGAGGTTCCTTGCCCTTCACTCAGAGTAAAGCAAAGATTATAATGTTCACTCACAAAGGAGCGGCGCCTTATTACAGGCTGAATTCTATCATCATTGGTATTTGCACTCCCATGCACTATTTGAGCATATGCACCTTTTGAAAATCATTTTGAAAGGCCGGTTTTCATGACATTGGGCCAATGATGACTGGGGTGTTTCGGTGCCCCGTTTATAAAATTGACTATTCCTACTTTCTAATCCTGGTAAACTCCCACCCCGCCCCGACCCGACCCGAACACACCCCCACTGCCTTTAATTGCACTCCTAAATTAATTTTGATTTTGGAGTCAAATTTATACCGACACAAAGCGTGGGTGCATTAACAAATATTAGCATTACACTAACACCAAATCTTGGTGAAATATACAAATGACGCAGAAGCTCTTAGAATAGAAATAACTTTATCCTTCGGGAAGCCCAGCTATTTGATTGAAAAAGAAATCAAACGGAAAAAAAAGTGATACTCCAATAATGTGTCTCATTTTGTCTCCATCAAGTCTTACCACGTCGACCAAAAGTAAAAAGGGAGTCAAAATTAGGGTGGGTTAAAAAAACTCGACAGAAAAAATAAAAATCAACTGAAAAAAATGTAAACTGAATCTTTATTCTTTGATTTCGATTATAATTTTCACTTCAAACCAAATAAACCCAATCTAAAAAACTATTCCGTTTTAAATATATATATATATATGAAAAAAATTGAAAAAGCGCGGTGGCATTATGGTAATTAAATTGAACTTTACTCCGAATGCCGCAAATGCACTACCACAATGTGCATCGTGACGACATAAAATTGCATCATTCTCACGATAAGGTTTATTCTCGCAGTAAGGATCATTCTCACGTGTAAGGACAATTTTGGAATTGGAGAGGTACCTCAAAAGGCGTAAAAGATGCAGATCTTTAATATCCCACCACTTATGCATTGCCTTGAATAGAAGTCTTCTTCATACTTCGATAAACCTCCACCGGCGCTGCATTCTTTGAGAACTCTGTTCAGAGTGAAATTGGTAAGGGAGATAGCCGCA
This sequence comes from Cuscuta campestris, assembly GCA_900332095.2. Classification (NCBI taxonomy): domain Eukaryota; kingdom Viridiplantae; phylum Streptophyta; class Magnoliopsida; order Solanales; family Convolvulaceae; genus Cuscuta; species Cuscuta campestris. The sequence continues at coordinate 539,065 of OOIL02006740.1, read as the reverse complement.
CAGTGCACACGACAAGACGAACGAGAGCTTTTCACAAAGGTTGTTGAAAGATCTTGACTTCTGTGACATGAAGAATATGGAGAATTCACTGGTAGCAAAGGAAGATATATTTTTCTTACTTTAGAGCGGTGTCTTTGATTTTTGATTTGGGCTTTGAGTGTTTTTGCATGTCAATAATAATGCATCTTAAACATTCCTTTTAATGAGTTTTTGTGGTATAATTGATTGGATTGTTTCAAAAGAATATGTTGGATCATAGTACCATAGGAAGTTGCATATGAATGCATTTGTAGTAGGTTTTCTATGTGGGATTAATGATTGGTTTTGATATACTCCTTCCGTCCCTAAAATACCCTTGATGTGATGTGTAAAAGTAAAATGTAATATGTAGATTATTAGTAAAAAGGTATGATGTGATAGATAGGGTATGAAAAAATAATAGGTAAAAGGGGTTTTTTAAGGGAAAAGAGAAGCTTATTTGGAGACAAAGAAAAAACGAAAGAGGAAGCTTATTTGGAGACGGAGGGAGTAAAAATTTCTAGGGTTAAGATGATTCATTTAAACTAAAAAGTGTAATATTGTAGTGGTATTTGGATGAGTATATGTCGTTTTGGATTTGTGATTTCATTTGGCAGAATATTTTTTTTGGTGTGAGTGGTTATAGGTTGGACCATTCTACTGATGATTGTGTTCATATGCTCTGGTGGTGTAAAAATGATGTGGATGTACATACATGTGTTGGTGTTCATTTTTTATGGTATCATAGTGCACTTAGAATTTGATTAAATTTTGGTTATGAGTGATGGTCATTGTATATATCAGCACTATACAAAGTTTATATTGCATATTTGTTGTGTTTAAAGCCATTTTCAACATGTACTCCCTCCGTCCCAAAAAGTTTGTTACGTTTAGAAAAACCTACGTCCCGTAAAGTCCGTTACATTTCTATTAAAAACCACTTTTACCCCTTACTTTTTCATACCCTACCTATCACATCATACCTTTTTTTCTAATAATCTACCCATCACATCCTACTTTTACTCATCACATCAAGGGTATTTTTGGAAAATCAATACCAAAATATCCCTCCCTTAATTTCCCAAAAAGTCAAACCGTCTCATTCTTTTTGGGACGGAGGGAGTATTATGTACATCAGGGACTTTTGTAATTGTGCATCGGGAAGTGTTTATTGATGTGTTGGTTATATTTGTATGATGCACTAGTGAGCATGTTTAGACTTAAATATTGCATAATGTAACTTCATTTTTTCTTGATTAGTTAATGTGCAATGGAATATGACATCATTGTATTTAGTGCATATATTATAATTACTTGATCCGCTTGACTTTGGTGTAGATGTATGTTCTGATTGTAAATCATTTTTTATTTCTTAATACATTTTACAAGTGTATTAAGTGTACATGTATTTATTTGATGCAATTTACTTTGGTTGATCATGTCTCATTTTGGGTTCATGATTTGTTTTGGTAAAATATTTTCTTGGTCTGGGTTGTTAGAGGTTGGACCATTATACTGGTGATTGTGTTCATGTGCTGTTGAGTGTGAAAAAATGTTGTGGATTAAGATAACTGTGTTGGCGATCATTTATATGGTATTACATTGCACTTCGAATCTGGTTAATTTTTTGTTCCGAACGCTTGCCGCCATTGTATATCTCAGCATTATACAAAGGTTATATTCCATATTGTTCTGTTTAAAGGAATCTTCAACAAGTATAATGTTTATCAGGAACTGTTTGTAATTGTGCATCGGGAACTATTTTTAGATGTGTTGGTTATTTTTGTATTATGCAATGTTGTGCATCATGAATTGTTCTGAGTTTCATGATTAAAGAACAGTGTCATGATACATCATATTCAGCTGAGAGTGCATCTTTATTCATCAATATAGCATAATGTATCTTCAGTTTTCTTAATTAGTTAATATGTAGTTGAATATGACAGCATAGTATTTCGTGCATTTATTATACTCCCTCTGTCCACCATAGATCTTCCCAGACACTATTCACGGGTCAAACTTTACTCACTTTGTTTGCTCATTTTTCCTAGTCATTTTGTAAAATAATATAGTTTTGTCACCTCTAGTTTTGTTGAACTTTTCATGTAGTTTATTACTATATAAATTTTATTTTAAAATTTTACTCCTATAATCAATTAAATTGAATTGAAAATAAAGTTGGTCAAGCCTCGTAACGCGTAACAGTAAGAACTTAGGTGGAGGGAGGGAGTAATTATTTGATGCACTTGACTTTGGTGTAGATGTAGGTTGCGTGTGTAAAACATTTTATATTTGGTAATTCATTTTACAAGTGTATTTAGTTTACATGTATTCATGATAATGAGTGCAAGAATTTTATGCATATGAATTTCAGCATTTTTTTGTTAATTTTGTTGGAATTCATAACATAGATATCGCATCCTAAGACTACTCATGTCCACACATTTTCCCAAATTCCACAAGTACCCATCTAGGAACTGCAACGAAGTTAGCGACTCTAATGTTCTCCTCTTCTGATCAGTGGTAATAAAACTTGATATATTCCTTTAATTACTAGACCACCTTGATTGGGAGAAATTGCAATTTCAGGTCTATCACATTGCAACCACAAATCTTGTCAGGACGCCATCTTTCGTTTTATTCAGCAAGTTCATAACCGCGTTGAAAATGTTATCAAAAATCTTTTTCTCAATGTGCATCACATCCAGATTATGTCGGAGTACTAAGTCTTTCCAGTATGGAAGGTCCCAAAATATACTCTTCTTTGTCCATTTATGATCTGTGCCATATCCAATCGGATCGTTATTTGGGTCATCTATAGCAGAAGCAAAACCTTGAACACGATAAAAAATTTGTGATCCTGTAAAAGTAGGCGGTGGTTAATCGTGCTCAACTATGCCCTTACGAAATATTTTCTTTTCTCTTTGATAAGGATGATTGTGCGGCAGAAACCGTCGGTGACAATCAAAGTAAGAAGGTTTCCGACTATGTTTAAGATAAAACGCCTTTGACCACTCCATACAAATCGGACAACCTTTTAACCCTGCAGTATTCCACCCAGATAGCATACCGTAGGCAGGAAAATCACTAATCGTCCAAATCACGGCGGCCTTCATGCTAAATACTTGATCTCTGGAGACGTCGTACGTTGGGACCCCAAGTTCCCACATAGGGATGGCAACGGGTCGGATAATACTATACCCGAACCCGACCCGACTTTTAAAATCGAAACCCAAACCCGACATTTTAAGCCAAAAACCCGACCCGACCCGAACCCGACTTTAAACCAATAACCAATTCGACGTACCCCAATAATTTTGAAAAGATTAAATCTAATTTTTTTATGTCTCTTTTTTTATGTCTCATTTTTTATTAAGGGATTATAAAAATAATTATAAAAGCCGTACTTGATATATTAGCACTTTGTCAAGAGATTATATGGAGTGCTCATTATATCCATAAATATACTTTTATGTAATAAAATATTCGGGTTTTAGTCGGGTCGGGTTCGGGTTCGGGTCGGGTCAAGAAAATTATAAATCCACACCCGACCCGATGTCGGGTTCGGGTAAAAAATTTCGGGTCGGGTTCGGATTATTTTATTTTTGGTTCGGGTTCGGATATTTTAGTAGTCGGTCGGGTCGATTAAGCTCGGGTTTGGGTTGAATTGTCATCCCTATTCCCACATATGTTGCAATTCCTCGACCACAGGTTGCATGAATACATCAAGCCTTTTTTTGGGTTATTGGGTCCTGGACATATCAACATTAAGAACATGAACTCACTCCGCATACACATATCCGGGGGCAGATTATATGTTGGGATCATAACTGGCCAACATGAATATTGTGCGCCAAACTGTCCATGTGGTGCAAAGCCGTCTATGCATAATCCAAGACGAACATTTCTTGGCTCGCATGCAAAGTGATGATGACATCGATCAAAACATCTCCAATGCTCGGAGTCTGATGGATGGGACATCAAATTACTTTCGGTTTCATGTTCAACATGCCATGTCATGTGTTTGGCAGTCATACAAGACGCATATAGCTGTTGCAATCGTGGAGCGAGAGGAAGATAATGCAACTTGGAAATAGGACGCCTTTTGCGTGATTTTCCTCTTTGTTCACTTTGCGGCTTGTACCTATCAGAGCCACAAAACTTGCATCTATCCAGAAACTCGTCACTTTTCCAAAACAACATACACCCTAAAGGACAACAATCCATTTTTATTGCTAGGAGGCCTAATTCCGAAATCATCTTCTTTACACCATAAAAGTCCGTGGGTAGATTATGATCCCGTGGCAACTAGCCCCCTATAGTTTGCAACCATTTTGCTACACAAGCTTCGGGAAGATTCCAGTCCGACTTTATACTGAGTAATTCTGACACAACAGCTAATGAATACTTCCAATCGCAATTCTCATACAACGGTTCATCAGCTGCCTTTAAGACGTCTTGAAATCGTTCTGTTAACATGTTGATCACATCATGCGGATGAGCTGATGAGCTCGGAGCATCATTTACAGTTTGATGATTATGCATCAAAGGAAATGCGGTCGGTGCTGTAAGAGCATCATATACGAATTGTTGATCCCAAGACATGTCAACATAATCACCCCATGCAGCAACAGACCCTGGAACATCGCAAGACGTTCCAAGTGTTTGTGGTATGTATGAAGTTTCAAACGCTTCTCCTTGACAATACCAGTTGTAATAATTTTCAATAAAACCTTTTCTATAAAGATGCCACCAAATGTTATCTGCAGTAGTAAACTTGCTGTTTTTACGTACATTTCTTACAAGGACATCAAATCTTCTCCCCATCTAAGTATTGGGTTTGAGCACATGCAAATTTAACAAATTCGTCAACGTCTGGAAGGAATTCTTTGGATAATCCTCGTCCACTCGGAGCATCTTTTTTATACATCGAATTTCTCGATACCTGAAAAATCGATCATAACTATAGTTAATTAATATTATATTTGTATTATTAAAAACACAAATCATAAATTGCAAATCCTTTGTTGTTTTAAAATTTGTGACGATTTTTGTGAAGGATTAAAACACCAGATCCTGCAAAATCTGCACAGATCACATGGTTCTTGGGATGAAACATATTGTGAAGGATTTGTGAGATATAGCACTGCCACAAATTGCGATTTTCCAGAGCGTATATTAATTATGCTCAATGTTTCACAATAGTAAAACGGAGATATACTTAGCATTTATTTTTGAAAATAAAATGTTTATGAAATTAAATCTATATAAAGGTTTATTTAAATTTTGGAAAATTTAATTTCTTTTGAAAATAGCTAAATTTATTTCAAGATCCATATTATATAATTGTAATAGTACTTAAATGATACTTTATCCCCCGCTTTTAAATTTCCCTTTTCAATTCTCATAGTAAATTTTTTAAATTTTGATTACAAATTGCAAAAAAAAATACGTTGAATTGTGATATAATTTTAATATCAAAAATTTCATTTTAATTTGAATCATACTTTTGAAATATCGTATTTTTATACTATATATCATTATATAAATAAAGATATTGATGATCAAAATATTGATTTGAAACTGTAAAGAGTCAAATGAAAAGCTTCAAAGAAATCAATAGGCGGAGTATATATAAATTTGTTATTGAATATTCATTTGTATAAAACTATGTAACGTACCTTAACAATGATAGTGCTACCAAAGGAATACATTGCAATCAGAATTAAAAAAGATTTTGTCTGCTTTTTGATTCTAAAAATGATCCCAATGGAGTTCATATACATATATAAATATATATATATATCGAACCATTGTTTGTAGTATGACCCGTCACAAATTCGAAAAACTGATATTGTGAAGGCACTTGTGACGACCTTTAAGACGTCATACACAAGTTACGATTTTGTGAAGGCTTTTGTGATGACGAGTAAGGTGACAAATAGTAACTATTACAACTTGCATAACGGAACACACTCCGTCGTCCTTGGGATGGATTTTGTTACGGGTCCATCCGTCACAAAGTGGGCATTCCACGATGGTAACTTTGTGAGCCTTTTTCCGTCGCAAATTCGCCACTATGTCGTCACAAATGGCAATGACTGTAAAATCTTTCATAAACGTCCTTCACCAATGCACGATTTTTTGTAGTGGTAATGTAAGTCTTATATATATATTCTTCAATTTGGGAGTTTAGTTTTTACTGAGATTTACTCCCTTCGTTTGGGAAAACTCTTCTCACTTTGAAAATAAGGCAAATTAAGGAAGTGTAAAATTATAGTTGACTTCTAATTTTGCCTTTGATGTGATGGATAAAAGTAAGATGTGATGAATTGATTATCAGAGAAAAAGTATGATGTGATAGGTAGGGTATGAAAAAGTAGGGGTAAAAGTGGTTTTTTAATAGAACGGGGAAGTGTTTTGTTGGAAGTGAAAAAAATGAAAGAGAAAGTATTTTTGAGAACGGAGGGAGTATATTTTATCAAATTTTATCACTTGCCAATCATAGCAAAAGAATAGCGTATGAGCCTATGAGCTGATGTGTTAATTGTCAATACTCCGTAATTAAACTTATAAGAAATTGAACATAGAATATAATTAGAATGTAAGACATTGAACATAGAATATTACGGAGTATTAGAATGTCTTCCCAATCATAGCCAAAGGATACTAAAGATCCTACCGGGTGAGGTGCGTGCTTAATTTGTCAATATTGGGCAATTAAACTCTTGAGAAATTGAAGATACAAAAAGGAATCCAGCTATATCCCATTCCAAAAAGTCATTACATTGTTTCAAAGAATTTGACTCAAATGTTGTGTGTGTGTAGGAAGTGTATACCAACAGACGTGCAAAGGAAAAAGAAATTATCAGGATCATAATCTTTTTTTCTTTCTAAAATTTGAAAATGAAATCTTTTTTGGGATGAAGAAAACAAAGAATTTTTTTGGGGGAAAAACCAAAGTAGGACTAAAACATTAAAAATATACTAAAATAGGACTTTAGAAATCATCCTAAATAGGACTAAAACATAGAGAAAAGTACCAAAATAGGACTTTCATGTTTTTTTTCCCGGAATAGGACTTTGCACTGTGGTAATGTGACTTTGCATTGTGGTAATGTGGCAGTGTACATGTGCATTTTACTATACTTTTTTGGTAATGTATATGACCATGTTTGGTAATGTAAGTCATATTTCGGGAATAAAAACATGGAAGTCCTATTTTGGTATATTTTCAATTTTTTAATCCTAGTTTGGTCTTTCTCCCATAGGACTTTCATGTTTTTATTTACGAAATAGAACTTACATTATCATACATGGTTATATACATTACCAAAAAAGTATAGTAATTTGCACATGTACACTGCCACATTATAACAGAGCAAAGTCACATTACCACAGTGCAAAGTCTTATTTCAGGAAAAAAAACATGAAAGTTCTATTTTGATATTTTTCTTTATGTTTTACTCCTATTTAGGGTGATTTCTATTTTTTTATGAGATGAAGTTAGCATGTGACTTATAGGTGATCAAAACTATATATAAGCAATTTTCAAATAATAAGTCAACTGATAATATGTGGGTGTTTCTCTGTGTTTAGAAGCTGATCAAAACTGTTTATAAGTTGTTTTTAACTTATAAGCCAGCAGATGATGTGTTTTTTCTATGGTTATGAGCTGCTTATAAGTCAGAAAAAATAAATCAGTTTTACCTACTTATTTTTAATTCTGTTTTTTCGTTTCTCTATTTTGACCAAATTACTAACAAAATTTCCAGTAGTATCCCTCATCTATTATGAATATACCTAAACGACTTAAACATCATGTAAGTTTTTTTCTACATGTAAGACTTTTCAACTTATAAACAACTTATAAGTTACAAATTATTTATAAAAAATAATTCAATAAACACCAACATAGAGAAACACCCGCTATGTTTACGTGTGACTATAAGTCAGAAAAAATAAGTAAGTTTTAACTACGTATTTTTAATGTAGTTTTTTTGTTTATTCATTTTGATCAGATTATTTACAAAACTGTTTTCACCATTTATGAATATTTCTAAATGACTTATTTATCATTTTATTTTAAAAAAAAAAACTTATAAGTAACTTATAAATTAAAAAATGCTTATCAACGATAAACAAATAAGTACCGGCACAAAGTGCCTACACAAACGTAACATTATTGTTTTTGGGAGCAATTCACAAGGAAGATTACAAACAAGTCAAATAAATTTGCTTTGAGTATTCACCTTGGAGTTAATTTTATTTTATTTTTAACTTCCAACCAGTAATAATAGTTGTATAAATAAGTCACAATTCAAGTCCATCCTCCTACAATTTCAATACTCAACTCCTGTCTCCTGTACATAGAGGTGCCATTTCCTATTCTTCTTCATCTTCTTCTTCTCCCAAATAAAATTCAAGAAGAATGGAGATGAACATGGGAACCAAAGGTGACCGCCGCCAGTCGGCGCCTGTAAAGGGCTTGAGGCTCTTCTCCGCCGCCCAAGTGGTGTTGCGCCTGGCGGCCACCGCAGTTACGTTGGCCGCCACCTGGGCTGTTCTCACCAGCAACCAAACGGCCACCGTTTACGGGATCCAATTCGAAGCGCGTTACAGTTATTCGCCAATCTTGAAGTAACTTACTTATTTATTTTTTTCTCTACTCCGTATCTAAAGTTATTTAATTAATTAAACTCCAATTGTTCACGATTAAAAAACAAATAAAACAGGTTCTTCTTGATCGCGAATATCGTGGGCTGTGGAATCTCTTTTCTGTCTGTATTTGTGGCTTTCGTCCTCGACAAGATGGCTGATAACAGAAGCAACTATTTCTGCATCTTTGTGCTTGATTTGGTACGTATGCTACCACCTCTCTCTGCTGAGTGCGTGCACCATATATGTATGATGTTTTGCGTATATCTGTTGGAATACTCATTTTCGAATAATTGATACTTATTTTTTAAGTAATAGAGTGTTTATTTTTCGAGTAACTGAATATTCATATTTATTTATGAATATAACTGAATTTTAGACAATGAGTATACCGATACTCGAAAATGACTATTCATGTACTATACGACCGATCGTACAGTATACTCTTCTTATTATCAACTTCGTATATATTTATGCATATGATTATGTTTCATTATGTTTTAATTAATTTCGAATGAATAACTAATAAGTTAGTCACAATAAATTATGGTACCCATTTTTTTTTTGAAAAGGTACCCATTTTATAATAAGGACTCTTATTGAAAGGTTAAACTAACACGTACGTACGTAGTTAATAAGCTAAGTGGCCAAACCCTAAGGATCGGATCCCTTCAGCCCAGCAGCTAATAAGCATATAATGGATATGCTTACATGGGTTCTTTGATCTTTCCCATGTAGTTAGTCGAACTCGTCTCCACTGATTTTGTGGAGTCAGGATAATTCTCTAGTAACAAGTCAAATTTGTATTGGGTTTAGCCAATACCGGTCCCAAAAATTCTATGGCCGAGCACAAGACATTAATACATTAATACATTATAATTAAAAAATATATTTTTATTTTTATTGATGATAATAATTTTTTGGTGTAAGTATTCATATTTATTTTAAATAAAAATAATACGGAGTAGTTTTTATTTATTTATTTATTTATTTATTTTTTGAACTCTTTTTGAAAGTTCATAAAACAAGTATACTACTCCATCCGGTCCTAAAAACATGGGAGTTATTGATTTTTAAGAGATTTAAGATAAGTGTATTTTAGGATTGAATTCCAAAAAAAATCTTTTGATGTGATGAGTAAAAGTATGATTTGATGGGTAGATTATTAGAGAAAAAGTATGATGTGATAGGTAGGGTATGAAAAAATAAGGGGTAAAAGTGATTTTTTAATAGAAATAAGAAATGTTTTTTGGGACGGATGAAAAAAGAAAGGAGAAAAGTTTTCAGGGAGGGAGGAAATATATTATTGTGTTTTTTTCTAAAAAATTAGGAGTTTTATTGAGATCAATACTAAATATACTCCCTCCTTTTCTAAATGATTTACACATTTTACAATTCAAAAATTACTGAAACTTTTTTTATTTGTACATTAATTATTTGAAAAACTAAAATATTTTTGTCAACTCTTGTTCTGTAGAACTTTTAATGTACTTTTTAAATATGTAAGTTTTATTTTTTATTTAAATACAATATTTAAATAAAATGAATTGAGAAAATTGGAATTTTACTTCGTTTTACATAAAGGATAAATGATTTAGGGATGTAAGGGTGTATAATGCTATGTCCGAATTTGGAAACAATAAGGCTAATAGTTCAAGAGGATGAGTTCAATCTCCACCTATAGCATTTCACTTTTTAGAATAGTGAAAACAAGATTTGTTTATAGAATATAAAAACATTGGACCCCTTGAATAAATGTTCTCGATCTGATTGAGCTGCTCGGCCCACCCCCGAGCTGGCCCTGGAGAGACTACCTTATTTTCACGTTAAATATAGAATTAAATAATGAGAAGATGTGACATCATTACATATTGTGATTGTCAAGGAACCAATTCAACCAAAAGCTCAAGCTTGTGGTTGTGGCCCAGAAACAGTTATTTATATTCTAACACGCCCCTCACGTGCAGGCGTAGTTTTTTTTCGAGCCTTGCACGTGAAACCTTAAATTTTTTTTAAACTGGGTGGCGCTGAGTTTCGAACCCGTGACCTCTTAGTCAACGAGGCTGTGATACCATGTCAAGGAACCAACTTGTTGGGATTCCTCCAAATCCCACACCGGATGAGTAGGAGTAAATGAACCAAAATATATAGGTTCACCCAACCCCATTAGTATGAGGCCTTTTGGGAGGTGCCCAAAAACAAATCCGTGAGGGCTTGACTCAGAGCGGACAATATCATACCAATGCGGGGTTGGGGTGAGGGCACACGCAGTCCCAACATGTGGTATCGGAGCCCAGGTTCTTGCGGGCGGGAGTAGCAGACTGTGTAGTGTGGAAAAATCTCGGTGTGACGGTGTAACTAGGACCAAAACCAAGAAAGAGGATCTGCAGGTGGTGCCTTGTGTCGAAAGTCTTCCCGACAAGAGGAGGTCGGGCGGCGCGTCCCGTGAAGTTATAGCCACGGCGGTACAAGATGATTTGGCGGATCAAATGGTGTAGCCCAGCGAAGGAAAGATCTGCGGTTCGAGCCTTGCGTTGAAAGTCTTCCCGACAGGAGGTCGGGCAGCGTGTCCCGCAAAGAGTGAGCGGCGGTGCAAGATGGTTAGCAGATAAAGAGAAAAAAAGGGATTACCGCTAGAGGGGAGGTCGGAAGTTGTGTGGTCCTTGGATGAGGGGAGGTTTGTTGGGATTCTTCCAAGTCCCACACCGGATGAGTAGGAGTAAATGAATCAAAATATATAGGTTCATCCAACCCCATTAGTATGAGGCCTTTTAGGAGGTGCCTAAAAACAAATCCGTGAGGGCTTGACTCAGAGCGGACAATATCATACTAATGCGGGGTTGGGGTGAGGGCACGCGCAGTCCCAACACAACTCAACCCAAAGCTCGAGCTTGTGGTTATGGCCCAGGAACAGTTATTTATATTCTAATAGTGATCAATTTTGTATCAAAAATAAACAAACAAAAATGATAAATCTCATTATCTCAACCATTTGAATAACAAGTACTGTAAAGCGTCCTATATTTCTTTGCAAAAACTGGTCGGATTATTGACTTTTGGAATAAATGGACAAAGCGTCGTATGTTTTTCTTCGCATAACGTTTTTATAGGGAGGAGATGGCGGCGAGGCAATAAGCCGTGTGATGAGTAGTGGGAATTGTATAGTTCATAGTTCATACCGACAAATACAAAGTGGATGTGTACCAAAATAGTGGTATGGCACGCACGGTATCAGGCTATCAGCAGCTTTTACCAAAACTTTGATAAATGTTAATGGGATATTGTTTAGTCAAACTCAAAATTAAATAAATAAATACATTCCGTGATACATAATTATGTTAGGATTTTATTGCCATAAAATTATATGCACTTTATTAATTTTTAAAACAACATTACTTAACGAGGCTTTTCTCATGTGGAATCACGCTTTCTCATTTTGGTTACCTTTTTTTGCGTATTGATTTGATTTAGAAAAGTGTGTTTCGTAATCGACATTTGAAATCAACTTTACAAGTGATTGGTCAAGTTTGGTTCTTGATGTTTATGTTTTCCAGAAAAATAATCCAAATAGAATTAAGTTATACCTTTAGGCACTGGGGTATTGTAGAAACTATTGCAGTGTATAGTATAGAAAGAAGAATACCACTAGTATATATAGAAGTATGAAACCCTAACCAGCTTAAGCTTTTGTGTTAGAAAGAGGATCTTGATTTTATATTCAAGTGATTTATTTTATCCGATACTCTACCCGTTGTTCTTGGTCCACCGAAATTCAAACATGGTATCGTGTCTGATAGATCGGGCCGGGGTTGATTTTTCTTGGTTGTTGGACGTGGGTTTAGAAAAAAATAAGCTACCTGATGGGCCGATACCCAACAGGCGGCCCAGTTGAACCATTTAATGGATTACGGGTCAAGCGTTTAGGGAATACTTAGGCTTGGGCCGGCCCATGAGGCTGAGCCCGGTCAACTTCAGCCCAAAAACAGCTGGCAGAGTCAATCCAGAGAAGGAGACGGAACTGAATGGCGGAGATGAAGCCGGAAAAAAGGGATCGCGCCTTTAACGGGAGAGACTTCCTTGATTATGTATTACCTTAGCTGTCTAATGGCCATGTATAAATAGAGAGGACCCACAAGGGGAAAGACTCAAGCTAAATTAAGCTAATAATACACACCCAATTCTCGAATTCTTATTCTTAATTCTGTTCTTACGATCCGTTCTTCTGAATCGGATCATTTGGTGGATTTATTGTCCATCACTACCCGTCCGTGGTTTTAGTTGAATTGACCATAGGAGATTGAGATGCCACCTCCCGTTGTGTGGACTAGTTATAAGAGATTGAGATGTTAGATCCATTTATCCAAGTGCTAACTAGGTCAAGGTAGCAGTATATGTCGAAGCATACTTTCTCTACTTTTGAAAACACAATGAATCAAAGCTTTAAAATTAAAACTTATGTTTTTTTTGAAAAGCAATAAAATCAAATAAATGATGGAGTTTGAAACATTATTTATATTATGTTTTTTAACTTAATAAAATTTATATAAGTTTTTGAATAATAACATAATAAAGCATCAATAGTGTATTTAGTTGACGGATATATTTGTTTTAACGGGTGTGGCTATCTTAACCCTTTGTGAAAACATAATATTTTAAAACTACTTTTCAAAAGAGAACAATTATTACTACATTTATATCAAAACATAATGAATTATTTTTTCTACATATCCAGATCTTTTCGAGGTGGAGGGAGTTAAAAACTTCATAAGTCACAAGACGCAAAATTAATGTACCAATTTTGATTCTATTGATTGATAATATACCCAAAGTTTAGACATTGTCCTAAAAGTGTTTTTGGATGATAATTATTGTCCAAACTGTTCTTTTAAATATGTTGTGAGTAAATGTAAAGTGCACTTATATTTAGGGTGAGCATGGTACATATTTTACTCGTATCGATATCGTATGAAATATTTCAGTTCGATATGAAATTTTACGTCACCGATCTCGAAATTCTTATTTGGTATGGTTCGAGATAATTCCATATCAGGTTCGGTATAGATGAGGATAAAATATAAAAGCACCGAATTTAAACATTAAAATGTGACTAAACCATATATACTTTTGAAAAAGCGAAAGTATATTTAAATAAAGAAACATAAAAAACTAAAAAATAAAAAATTAAATGCAAGAAATTCTCATGAAACTTAATTTATATTTCACACACTAAAGTGAACGAATGATAACAAAATAACATTTCAAATGTGTGTTAATATTTTTAAATTCATTTACAAAAAATTGAAACCCAAATAAAAGTACAATGTACGCGTAAAAAAATGGAACCAAATTTAATATATAAACTTATTACTTAATGAAAAAATATAATATAAAAGAATATTATGCTTATAATACATTGGTATATACATTCACTTCAATATTTTTCGGTATAAGAAATTTCCTGGTACCGTTCCAAAATACCGAACCGAACATTCAATTCAGTACGGTTCGGTATTTTAGCAGTAGTTATTTGGTTCGGTATTTTTCGATTGGGTTTTTTTAAAGTTTTCTGTATCAGTTCAGTAATTGCTCCCCCTTCTTATATGTATTACATGCAGATTGTGATGGCGTTGCTTCTTTCGGGGTGTGCAGCAGCATCGGCAATAGGATACGTTGGGAAATACGGAGAATCACACTCTGGTTGGATGGCCATATGTGACAACGTTACCAAGTTTTGCCACAAACTAACCCTTAGTTTGGTACTCTCTTACCTTGCAGTCATCTTCTACCTATGCCTCACAATTCTCTCTGCAAATCGATCCCGAAAGATCTACGCCTGACTTGTTTAAATGTTTCGATTAAAAACAATAAAAATAAATGTTATGCCCTGAAAATGCGTTGCCCCATGTACAACAATGTAGCTTGTATTCGGTGTGATCCGTTGTGAGTTCAATTATTATGTCACATTATTTATACTTCATTCATTCATATACACTACTAGGGGTGTTCCACATTATCCAACCTGAAAAATCTGTCCATAATCTGCTATGATCCAATCCAGAAATGGGTATCCGATCGATCCGATATTTTTCATTTTCGGATATTCAGATCGGGTATCCAAAAAAATTTGGATCGAGTACGGATTTAAATTTTAGATTTTTTTTGGATATTTGGATATCCGAAGTATTTTTAAAAAAATGTTTTATTTTTACCCACTAACCGTAATTCTCGTCCAATCCGCAGCTTTAGACTTCATTCTTTTATGTTTCGGAATTCATTCGAACATTAAGACATAGAAATTAATCAACAATGATAAATCTTTGCACACATGTAAATTGTGTAGGCTGGAAAGGTATAAATTGATGAGTGAAAGGCGAGGTAAGATATACACATGGTGAGAGCTAATGCATCTTCCACTAACTCTATGGTTACAACGATTCTATGCGTCTCTGCTAAACATATGTCTTGGCATGTCGAACACGAAACAGAAATTGGTTTAATGTGTCACCCATCAGACTCTGAGGCATGGAAACACTTAGATCAGTATTACCCTCATTTTTACTGTGAGCCATGCAACATACGTCTAAGATTATGCACATATGAATTTGTTCCCCATGGAAAATTTGGGACGTAGTACTCGTGTTGGCCAGTTATGATCACACCATATAGTCTATCTCAGACCAGTGTAAGTGTAGTGAGTTCCTATTTTTAACCTTAATATGTCCTGGCCCAAAAATTCCTAAGAAACGACTCGATGCATATATGCAACCTGTGATCGATAAGTTGAAGCATACGTGGGAAGTTGGGGTTCCAATGTAAGATGTATCTAGGGACCAAATACCAAATGAGGGTTGCTTTGATTTGGACGATAAGTAATTTCCCTGCATGCGGTATGCTTTTGGGGTGGAGTACCGTTGGAGTAAAAGGTTGTCCTATCTGCCTAAAATGGTGAGAAGTACTTTATCTTAAACACTGTAAGAAGCCTACTTATTTTGATTGTCACAAACGATTTATCCCACATAATCATCCTTATCGAAGAGACAAGAAATCATTTCTTAAGGGAAAAATTGAGGGTGATCCACCACCACCCGTCCTTAATGGGTTGTAAATTTTATATTGTGTAGAACATTTTTCTTTTACGGTAGAGGATCCATTTAACAACCTCATTGGCTATGACATAGAGCATAAATGGACATAAAGGAGTATCTTTTGGGACTTATCTTACTAGAAAGACTTACTTCTGTGGCAAAATTTAAATGTTATGCATGTTGAGAAAAATGTCTTTGCCAATATTTTCAACATAATTCTAAATTTTCCAAACAAATCAAAAGACAGTCTTGCCGCTTGAAAAGATGTGTGGTTACATTGTGATATATCTAAAAACACAAATGAACCCGACAGTGATGGTCCGTTAATCAAAGCAATCTATCAAGTTAGCAGTGATCATAAAAGAAAACTCATAGAGTGGCTTGTTGTGCTAAAATTTTTAGATGGCTACACATTGAATGTAGGAAATTGTGTTGATATTTGTACGTTCAGAATGCAACACATGAAAACTCATGATTGTCATGTGATAATGCAAAGACTTCTCCTGGTTCAATTTAGAGAAATGTTGCAGTTAAGAGTACCCCTTGGTATGGACCCTTCAAGAAGTAAGCATCAATCCCGATAAGAGGTCTACAAAATTTTATGCAAGCTTCAATGGCTGATCCAATACAAATTAGACTTCTTATAAATGTTGGGTTTTTGGTTGGACCATTTGTATGCCACTTGATCCAACAAAGAGAACCAGGGTTTCTCTCTTCGAATACCTCCATATACTGGGGTAGTAAGTTGTAACCATCCTCATGCCTGCCAAGGACATATCTCGCATCAATCTAAGTTCCCTCTGACATGTGTATTTTGGAATAACACAACCATACCTCTTAAGAATAATCTTTTTAGTTGTTCCTTCTTTCATGTCCTCATTAGTCTTCTAGTCTTTTATGAGTTGGGTGGCAACCCAACCAACACCAGCTCTAGAGTTATGTTCTTTGACTGAGCACACATGACCTTCATTTAATGACTTAATCATCCAAGACTTTTTATCAATTAACACAGAGGCATGTATTTTAAAGCTGCACTTCTCATTCTTGCATCTTTGAGTGTATCTACTCTTGTCATTCTTTATTTTCCTCAAAGTTAGGCCTCTTTAGATAGTATAATCCATCATAACCTTAGGGAAATCTTCATTGCAACTAAAAATATCACCCACATTTAAGTCCACTATTTTGTCTCTACTTATAGTCCAAAGCCTCCCTTTATTATACACCCTAACCATTTTATTAACAAGAAGCTGGCTACCAGTTCCATCCTAATCTAGTAGTTCTTGACATAAACACATCAGCTTACTTGTGTCACCATTTAGATCTATCTCATCTTCAATGTCAGATTCTTCCTCTATAGAAACTTCCTCACTACATAAGCTGTCTTCATCACCATCTTCATATGAAGTTATCTCTTGCTCTATAAGTTCTCCTATTTCACCTTTAACAATAGTGGGAACTACATTCTCTTCAACAAAAATATCAAGTAGGGGTATTTGGGGGTTGCTCAATGAAGGAATGTCATAAGCTTCTAATCATTTCAACTCCTTACTTAAAAGCTATATGTTCAATTGAGTATTTTTATATTCGTGCTTCCCCTTGTTCTTCTCTTTACCTTTTCCTTTTTTTCTTAGGAGAGGAGGTTTGTAGTGATGGTTCAAGGGTAGAATGCAGTTTTGATGCTCTATGCATTTGCCTTTTCATTGCTAACTTAGGTTTTTTCCGAAACAAAGGTGTGCTTGCTTTTGTAAGAGTTTTAGAAATTTGAAAAGGGGTTTCAACCATGCAATCAGACCAATGAGCCCGTTGCTCCACTTCACTCAATGCTGACTCCTTGGAAAATTGAAATTTAAGATTAGAAAAGACATTATCAACCACTATATCCTTTTCAGCTTGTAGGTTCTCAAGACTCTCAACCATCTTTTGCATTTCACTAGCCTTCTCTAACTCAACAACATATAAGGGAATGAATTTGGTTCTCTTAAGTTCCCCCTAGTGACCCATCAGTTCATTCCAATCTCTATCCATTCTAAGTGACTTTTTTTGTAACTCTTTCCCAAGAAAATGCCATTTAAACCCAATAAACTTTGGCAACCCTAACATCGTGTTTCTTAGACAATGATTTCACATCACAATAAAGATCATTCAAGAAGTACATATCCAAATTAATGCTTTTTACCAAAATACTCTGGTGCTTCACATACACTAAAATCTCAGCTCGAACCCACATATATCATATTTAAAAAAATCACTAAATATAAAAAAAAGTAAAAAAAATACTCTAGAAAAAGAGAGCTACTACATATGTTTCCAAACACTAAATCCCTAGTTTAAGCTTCAAGAATAATTAGCGCAAAAAGTAAATGCATCAACAAACATACCATTAAGGTGAAGAAGAAATTTAATCGATGATGTGAAGAGGTGCGCTGTGCAAGGGTGAGATTGAACGGCCTGCATAGTATCTTATTGCTACGCTGTTCATGAGTCAGACTTCAAATATCAGAGGTCTGCATAGACTCTTGCTTCTTTATTCATGTTTATAAGGGCATAATAGGAATTATACTATCATTTCATTTGTGAGGGTTGTTTTCCGACTCATATTAACCTAGTTCCAGTAGGAAGACCCCCACATAGTAATTACAGTGAATCTTAAATGCCTTAGTAGGTTTTATAAAAATATAGGGATTTGAGAGTCATTACAACAAAACTGGCGTCAAAGTAATTTTTTGTACTTTTAGACAAAAATACATTGAATTGTGCTATGAATTAATATCAATACATACATTTTAAAATATTATATCTTTTTAATATACAAAATATATCAATATATAAATAAAGATATAAATAATCAAAATATTACATTAGAAATTGCAAAATATTAAATTACAACAAAACTAGAGACAAAAAAGTGCTACTCCCTCTGTCCCCAATTTGATTGCGACTTTTTTTATCTCTCTTCTCGATAACTTTTGTTTGTTCACGCGATTTGATTTTGTATTTGATAAAATAAAATATTCTTGTTACATCTTGTTTTGTAGAATTTTTGGCGTAGTTTTTTAATATGTTATTTTTATCTCTTATCGATATACCAATTTTTAAATAAAATAATATTAAAAAGTGAGATATACAACTTGTAATCAAATTGGAGAAGGGGGGGGTCTTTTTCAACGGCTACAAATTTGGCCATCTACGAAAAATAAACACCAAGTAAATAAATAAATTTCCCGAAAAATATGTAGCAGGTGTTGTGAACTCGATACTTTATTCATCATATACGGGGGTATTTATACATACACGGGAAGAGGTATAGTCTAGGTCAATAAGGAAACAATATATTCTAAATAGAATGAGAAATATATCTGCCATATTTAACACTCCCCCTCAGATATATCATCATGCATTATACACCAACAACATTATGCTACTGGATAATGTTGGCTAGGTTCTTCAGGACCTATATTAACTGATACTGCAGGATCAGTTATGCTGCCTCATTAAAAACCTTACTAAGAAAACCCAATGGGACAAAACTTAGTTAAGGGAAAAAGAGTACAGCGTGTATAATATTTTCCCTAAAATTAAACTCCCCCTCAAACTAATTTATCTCTTTCAGTCTGCGAAGTCCAATCTTCTTTATGAGTTGCTCGAAACTGTGTCTTGGTAGAGATTTGGTGAATAAGTATGCCAAATTTTTGCTTGATTTAACTTGAAGAGCATTGATCTCTCCTTCTTTCTGCAGATCAGATGCTGAGAAAAACTTTGGTGAGATGTGTTTCGTTCTGTCTCCCTTGATATAACCTTCCTTGATCTGAGCTATGCATGCTGCATTGTCTTCATATATAATTGTTCCTAAGAAGAACTAAAGAAGGTTTGGCGTACGAGGAACATATACTAGTTAGTAGCTAGAGTTGGTTTGCGTGAGAGCTGGTCGAAGTATTTCACGATGGAATTCAGCTTGATTTGATGATGTTGCTGTTAGAGTTTGCTTTGTTGACTTCCAGGAAATTGTTGTACCACCGTATGTAAACACATAACCTGTTTGAGAATGTGCATTGTGTGGATCTGATAGATACCCAGCATCAGCATACCCTACAAGTTGGGACTTTTCATCTTTCTGGTAGAAGAGACCTAAGTCTCGTGTCCCACAAATATATCGAAATATTTGCTTTATCCCATTCCAATGTCTACGTGTTGGATTTGAACTGAATCTTTCTAATAGATGTACTGAGAATGCAATATCAGGCCTTGTATTATTCGCAAGATACATGAGTGCACCGATCGCGCTTAGATATGGTACTTCTGGACCAAGTACTTCTTCACCCTCTTCTTGGGGGCGATAAGGATCTTTATGTATATCTAAGGATCGGACAACCATGGGTATGCTCAACGGATGTGCCTTGTCCATATTAAAACGTACTAACATCTTCTGGATGTAGTTTGACTGATGGACGAATATGCCATTGTGCAAATGTCCGAATTGCAAACCAAGACATAATTTTGTTGTGCCAAGGTCTTTCATCTCAAATTCCTTCTTTAAAAGCTCAGCAGTTTTTTCTATCTCTTCAGGAGATCCAATGATGTTTATATCATCAACATAAACTGCTACAACAGTGAATTTAGAGAGTGATCTTTTTATGAAAACACATGGACTAATTACATTAGATTTAAAGCCATGCTTTTCAAGATATTCGCTAAGTCGATTGTACCACATACGACCAGATTGCTTGAGACCATATAAAGATCTTTTGAGTTGTATAGCACACATGTCTCGAGGTACTGATTTTAATGCTTCTGGCATTTTGAATCCTTTAGGGATTTTCATGTAGATGTTATTCTCAAGTGTCCCATATAAGTATGCNTGGGATTTGGGAAAACCCTTGTGCTACAAGTCGTGCCTTATATCGCATAATCTCATTCTTTTCATTTCTTTTTATTGCAAACACCCATTTATAACCCACTGGTTTGACGTCTATGGGTGTTCGGACTACAGGTCCGAAAACATTTCGTTTGTGAAGTGAATCAAGTTCAGCGTTCACGGCCTCTTTCCATTTAGGCCAATCATTCCTGTGCATGCACTCTTCTAGAGTTTTAGGTATGTAATCATTCTCATTTAGTACATCCATTGCTATAGCATATGCAAAAATTTCATCAACACGTGTTTCATGTCGGTTCCATATTGTACTATTTTGTACATAATTAATAGAGATCTCATTTTCATTTGGTACCGGTCTTTCTTCAGGAATATCATTTTCCTCTGGAAATGTATTAGTCTCTTCTGGGACATTTACCTCTACAGGGGTATCTTTCATAATCTTCTCTGTGGTTTCACCAACTGCACAAGTTTGCTCCTTTCGTTTTCGTGGGTTCTTATCTTTGGAACCGATTGGTCTCCCACGCTTTCTTTGTATGGTAATCGCTTCTGGGATTACTTCAATACGAGCAGGTGCATTAGATGCTGGTAAAAGTATCTCTATCTAGTCGGTCATGCCATATGGTAAAAGTATCTCTATCTAGTAACTTCTGGTTACTTACCATATATGACTCAATAGGATTAATAGTAGTGCAATATAAACCAGAGGATAAAGCTTCTAGCTTTTCTAAAATGTCCTCATTGGAAATAATCTGTAGGTATTCTCTACTATTTTCTGATGTGGTTTTGAGGTGGTAACCATTTTGTCTTATATCTTTGAAGCTAAGTAAATTTCGTCTGGATTTACTTGAGTATAATGCATCATTTATAATTAATTTTGTACCCGAGGGTAATATGATGCATGCTCTTCCGGAGCCTTCAATTAGGTCACTAGCACCCGAGATAGTACCAACAAGTATTTTG
>OOIL02006740.1:452388-494436 GCA_900332095.2 Cuscuta campestris | reverse complement strand
ACCCGGTCCAAGGCCGGCGTCTTTTGCCCCAAACAAATCCTAAACCTAAACATCATTGCATCCATCTCCCCAATACCCCCTACCTACCGTAGTGCTCTCAAAGATCCTAACTGGTACAATGCTATGCTAGATGAATATAATGCCTTGATAGCTAATCATACATGGGATTTAGTACCCCCCTCCCCCAACCAAAATGTTATCTCCGGTAAATGGCTCTTCCGCCACAAACTTGGCCCCATAGGTGAACTGTCCAGGTACAAAGCTAGATGGGTTGTTCGTGGGTTCAATCAACGCCATGGCATCGACTATGACGAGACCTTCAGCCCGGTTGTCAAACCGGCCACTATACGCATCGTCTTGAGCCTTGCCGTGTCTAGAGGATGGCCGATCCATCAGTTCGACGTCAAAAATGCTTTCTTGCAGGGCTACCTCTCAGATACTGTGTACACCGCTCAGCCTTCGGGACTCCAAGACCCTGCTCGTCCCCATTATGTCTGCAAACTCAACAAGGCCCTTTATGGACTCAAACAAGCCCCTCGATCATGGTACCAGCGATTCACAGGATTTGTCCTATCTCTTGGCTTCAGTGGGTGCAAAAGCGACACCTCGTTGTTTGTCTACAGCCGCGGTCATGACATGGCCCTACTACTGCTCTATGTTGATGACATTGTCTTCACCGCCTCATCTACTGCTCTTCTACATCAGCTCACTGAACGACTAAAAGGGGAGTTTGCTATGACCGATATGGGTGACCTTCACTTCTTTCTTGGGATCAATGTCCAGCGGACCTCGCACAGCCTGTTTCTCACTCAGACTCAGTTTATCTATGACTTCCTCGAACGGGCCGGCATGACCTCGTGCAAATTTGTTTCTACACCAGTGGACGCCCGCGGGAAGCTCTCGGCCACCGTTGGTCCTCCAGCGCCAGATCCCTCCTTATATCGCTCTATTGTAGGAGCACTGCAGTACCTCACCTTCACCCGTCCAGATATTACCTATGTCGTACAGCAGCTCTGTCTATTTCTTCATGATCCTCGTGTGCCACACGTCACAGCCATGAAGCGCGTCCTGCGCTATCTTCACGGTACACCTACCCATGGCATCACCATATCACCTTCTCTGACGGATCACATGCGGGCATACTCTGATGCTGATTGGGCTGGCTGCCCGGACACTCGCCGCTCGACATCCGGTTACTGCATCTTTCTAGGCGACAATCTCATCTCCTGGTCTTCTAAGCGACAACTCACCACCTCTCGATCTAGTGCCGAGGCAGAATATCGAGCTGTTGCTAATGCTGTCGCTGAGGTTAGTTGGGTACGCAATCTTCTTCTTGAACTCCGGCAACCCCTGACACGGTCCACACTGGTCTTCTGTGATAATATCAGTGTTGTCTATCTTTCGGCTAATCCTGTCAAGCATCAGCGCACGAAGCACATTGAGGTCGACATTCATTTTGTGCGTGACAGAGTAGCTCTTGGTCAGATACGTGTAGTTCATGTGCCTTCTTCCTTACAGTATGCAGACATTTTCACCAAGGGACTACCCTCTATGATCTTCTCCGAATTTCGAGATTGTCTGGGCGTGCGGCGATCTTCATTAGTGCCGTTGGGAGCATGTTAAATATATTCTTAGTATATTTAATATTAATGTATATTGGTAGCTACCATAATTGTATAGGGTGCATTTAATATTGTTTCCTATTATCACTAGGAAACCTTTGTATATATACACATGTAATCTCCCATAATAATTTATGTGAAAATATTCATTCTTCAATACTTGACCTTCAAATAATTTTTCTATCGCTAATATTCTCTTTTTAGCAACAAATAAGGGTTCTGTATGTCCTTAGGGATCTATCGGTTGTGCCCTCTTCTTTTATAGTGGTCAAAAAGTTCACTACCCAAATTAATGGGAAAGCTCACCTAGGTTCAAGTTCTATTGAGGATGCATTAGCTGACTATGCATCTTTAGGTTGAGAAAGTATGAACTAGGGGTGGGCAAGAATCTTGATCCCATTGTCCCATTCCAAAATATCTCGGCCCCGTCTCTATAGTGTCCGATTAGTTTGGGATGACGAAATTTTGTAAACTGTCTCGAGCCAATTCAAATGGAACTGGTCCGGGATAAATATAAGTTTTGTTTCGTCCCGCCCGTTGTCTTGTGCATTTATGTTTAAACCCAAATATTCATTCAAGTTACACTTTTTATGGAATTTCATAAGATTTACAAACATAAATGTTATTTTTTTAATGTTTACTTATGTTTTTATTGCACTTTTGTTTGAGAATTTATTAAAAATGATTGCATAAAATTTTCAAATTAGTTTTAGAGTTAACCTCTTACAAATTTGTATGTTTACATTTTATAAAAAGCTTGAATTAGGATATCTCAAACCACTCTAAATTACCTTGGTCCCAAAACAAAAACGACAAAGTAGGACAATGATCGATGTGCCACGGACTGACACCTTTCTATACCGAATCGGATTGGAACGGGGGACGAGGATGATTACAAGCCGAGATCGTTCTTACTCGTGAGTCGTGCCTACCCCTAGTATAAACAGATACTCCATACTACGGAGTATATTGCAATCAATTTAATAGCACTAATATTTTTTAAAACAAAAATGAAAAATCAGGGTCCTTAATATTTTTTCAATAAAGAGATGACATTTATACAAGTAGAGTCATGACAACCATTCACAAGTATGAAATCTAAAGAGTACTACCTCCGTTCTTGAGTATTTGTCCAGTTTTATTTTTTTCAGTCAATTATTTTCAACCTTTGATCTATAATTAAATAAAATATATATTATATTTTTATTAGATAAAAAATTATTCTAAAAATATTTCATTCAATTAATCTAATAAAACTATTTTTGTATCAATATCTAATATCATTTTTATTTTATTTGAGGTCAAAGTTGACAAACTTTGACCAAAAAATCAAAAATGAAATACACAGGGACGGATGGAGTATGTTTTTTAACGTATTAAGCATTCGGTCTAATTAAACACTTCAATTAACACAAGAAAATACACTTCAATAAAAAACTACTCTGTCTCATAAAATGAATTGCAATATATAATTACACTATAATATTGCATTGAAAAATAATTTTTAACATACCGGAGTATTATTTTAAATATTTATTTTTCATGCGAGTATATTTTAAAATAAATAATTGATGAAACGTTTGACTGCAAAAGTGGACTATTAGAGAATTAAAAAAACGGTGAGAGCAGTTAATTTCCAATCAAATTTAGTTAAATGCACCTAAGTTAGCTTCATCACTTGGTAAACGAAAACGTTCAATTTCGGGAGGTGAATATATCATGTTAACATAAGTTTGATGTCACCCCCGGGATCACGATAAATTTTCCACTTGTAAAGAAGAAGTACCGTAACAACGCAGGGGTGGCATTGAATGCCACGCGGTTTATATTAGTGAGGCGGAGGCGATCCAAATTAAAAGAGCTCACAAAAGCATAAGCACCAAAAAATGGGGAGTAAATGCTCTTTGCTGGCCTCCTTTGACTTTTTCATTCATTTATTTATTCTTTTTCATGTGTGACCCCCTTTTTACTAACGATATGGCCCTGGTCTCTCTATTGTTTGATTAAATACAAATTTGTTTTCTTATTATATACCTTAGGACTCACCGCTCCGGTGACGTTTGCAACCGTTCCGAAACCCGGAATCCCACGGAACCGTTCACACGCTGTTTCTTTTAGTTCGGATCGGGCCGCGACTGAAAAACCGGTCCGATATATCGGGATTAGACCTAGAAAAATTGAAATTAAAATGAAAATTTTATTTGTTAAAGAAAAGGGTAAGTTCTGTGGATGCAATTCTTTAGATAGAATATGTATCGAGTTATTATGGTCACGTTTGACATCAGCGTTAGATATTAGCGTTAGCGTTTTGAAAGGGCTGTCCGACGATAGCCTTTAGCATTAGCGTTTTCAGAATTAATCTACACCAATAAAATTTTATCCAAAACATTAATGCTACTCGAAAACGTTGTTCCCAAACAAGGTCTATGTACTCTTTCGGTCCTATTTTGTTTCTTCGCGTGGCGCAAAATTAAAAATATCTAGTTTTTTCATTCTATTTTATTTAAATATTGGTATAAATATTAAAAATAAATTACATATTTAAAAACTACATCAAATTCAAATTTAACAAAACAAGTGGGGACAAGAATATTTTATTTTATTTTATATGGCATGAAAAAACACAAATAAATAAAAGTTCTCATAAAATTAGAATAGTACACTACGAAGAAAGATCTAAGACGGAGGGAGTATATTATTAGCTCATTGTGTTTTCTTTGTAAACCAAATTCATTCTATATATATGGGTGCTAGCTTGTTAATGAGAAATTGTGTCAATCATTCTCCCTACAACACTTTGTGAACACTCGTGTGTATATGTGATGCACTATGAAAGAAACGAGAAATATACGATCTATTAGATTTAGGCTAAAATCCACCATAGATTCTTCAATTTTATGAGTTGTGCACTATTGGTCCTTCAAGTTTTAAAAGTCCATGAATAGTTCGTCAACATTATGAGTTGTGCACGATTAGTCTTTCAAATTTCAAAAGTTCATAAGCAGTCCTTCAAGTATACGTCAACCCTCCAGATGATGTCCTTTTGACAATAAACATTAAAAGCTAAATGGAATACTAGTTCCATATAATACAAGTAAATCCACAAGGTATGACTACTCCTTATTATATGAAACTAGTACTCCATTTAGTTTTTAACGTTCACCGTCAAAAGGACCTCATCTGGAGGGCTGACCGTACTTGAAGGACTATTTATGAACTTTTGAAACTTGAAGAACCAATCGTGCATAACTCATAAAGTTGAAGAACTATTTATGAATTTTTAAAATTTGAAAGACTAATCGTGCACAACTTAAAAAGTTGAAGGACCAATATTGGAGTTTAGCCATTAGATTTAAGAGCATAGGGTTATTAAAAATCAAGAAATCGAAAAAACCGTGATACTATTTGTGTAGATAAATCAAACTTTTCTAACAGTCGTAAATGCACTAGAACTACTGCACAATGTGTCGCAGCAGATAAAATATACACCATTCTCACTTGAATGACGATGATTTGAGGCTTAATATATTTTTAATTTTCTAATTGTAAATTATATTGTGGTAAAAGTCCAATAAGTCCAATATATAGTGTAGAGGACACACTCTCGTTTGTCGCGATTGCGTCATAGGTCTAACACACAAGCCCATGAGAGTTTCATTCTAAAACTAATTGACTGTAAGAATAGACTCCATTAGAATTATATATTAGACTTTTTTTTGTTTCATTTCTGGTGTGGGAGGAATCTCCCATTATATCGAGCTCTCGATTTCTCCAGTCAACCGTACGCACTTCATCCTCCACTACTGTCTCGTGGAAGTACGCCTGAAATTTTTCCTTCAATTTTGAAATTTTGTAGTACTCCCATCTTCTTATAAAAATTTTTTACTTGTAGTTAAAACACTTTTGCAATGTTTGTGTTCTAGTAAAAAATTCTTTTTTGATTTTTGAAAGTTAAAAAAAATCTACTTCACTAAACTTAAGAAAATTCTTTTTAAGAATTCAAAAATGTTCGTACCAATGTGCTTTTTCGCCACATAAGTATCGGTAGAACGTATGTAATCTCTTCGATAGGACATTATTTTCAGTATTGTGTATGTCATGTCGTCTTGTGCTGAGATACTCTAGCAAATGTCAAGGCATCTCCTCGTATTTCTTGAGGCTTTGTGTACGTCCAAACATTTGTGATGCGTATCATTGGCATCGCATTGTACATTTTTTGTAGAGTGTGCATTTGTACATTGTGCCAATAATCCTTTCACTTGAGCTCGAGAGGCGTGTAATCTAGGAGCCTAAGAAAGATACATAGACTTGTTAGGAAGGATTTGTGCTCGCCCCGAGCCTTAGTCATAAAGGTCGTCGACCCTTGGGCTTGTCACCTAGGATGACGAGGGGCGCAGCATGGCAGCCTCGCGTGATGGATCGAGTTGTCCCCAGGGGTGCCCGGGTTACATATACAAGGCAACCTACCTTTGTAAAAAGCAACTTAACCCACGTACCATCTCACAATCCCGCTCAGGCCCCACTTTGCCCTCTCTCTTGACTTGTTCGGAGCTAGGCTCAATAACAAATAGATTGAGTTCCAAGTCGTGAAAAGGACTTATACCACATTGCTCTAGGCTTTTAAGATGAACGTTATTATAGGCACTTTTAACTCGGAGGTAGAAGGCCAGCTCTTTGGTTAACAGTTTACACCCCCCCCCCGCGTGTTATTATTATCATTATTATTTAATTTTCTTTTTTATTAAGCACTATTTAGGTGACAAAATAATAAGCTAAGATGTGCAATACTTCATCCGTCCCTGAAAGATTGCCACATTTTGATTTTTTTGTCAAACTGTGGCATCATTTGACAATGAGTTAGATACTCCGTATAATTTAAAGTTATTAAATTTTATAAAAGCTTGAAATTAAAATAAATTTAATTTTAATAAATTTACAATATAACCTTATATACTTTTTTCGTAATTCATGGCCAAAGAGCGTCCTAGCGTCATAGTTTAAACAAAAGAGTCAAATTATGACAATCTTTTAGGTACGGGGGAGTATAATTTTCGCTCAGAAGTTGTGAGGTGCACATACAATTACTTATATTTATAAATATAAGTAATATAAATATAAGTAATTGTATTCGGCCATTAATAATTTAATTTGGAAAACTTCATTGTACCATACCTTACCATCTACATTTATTAATAAAAACCGCAAAATTTTTAAATAATAAGCATGACCACTCTTCAAAATGCTTGCCATGATATCGTAAGTTCGTGAATCGTAACTCATGGTGCCATAACAAGCCCTTGATAATTTATTTGATACGAGTTGAATATTGTAAAATTTGCACTAAATCGAACTAAAACATAATGACTTTCTCAATGTAGGACTTAGACTTTTTTATTCCCTAAATAGGACTTAATAATGACCTAGTGGGAGGAATAATGTCCAGTAATGATGGACCATTTACTTGAATAATGACTACTTGATAATGACCAAAAGTCCTACATTGAGAAATAAAAACATATGGTCCTATATTCGGAAAGTCATTATGTCTTAATCCTATTTAGGTAAATTTCTCTTGAATATTTTCTCCTTTCTAATACTCACTCGATCCCTCGTAGTATAAAAAAATCAATGTGCCAAAAATATATACTCCCTAATCCCTATTCCTTAAAAAAGATTCCACATTTTATTTTTGAAACTTCCTGAAAAAGGGTGTGTTGGAAATAGCGTTAGAGATTAACGTTAGAGTTTTGAATAAAATTTTAACGTTGTAAATTACTTTGAAATACTAACGCTAAACGGTGGTCATAGATAGCCTTTTCAAAACATATCGCTAATCTCTAATGCTACTATATTCCCAAACATGCCCAAAGACTTCTCTTTTGATTTTTGCATATTTTGTGTGGCCCAACATCTTTTCTTCCTCTCCATCACTTCTAACCACATAATTTTATTTTTCTTAAATTTTGTGTCAAACTCAATTAAAAAGTCCTTTTTGGGACTCAAGAGTATTATTTACATTTAAAAAGTTTATCTAACCTAGCTTATACCCCCTATGTTTCTTAAAATACATTCTTTCATTTTTTCCGTCTTCCCTAAAATGCTTCTCTTTTGTAAAAAAATAACTAAAATATTTAATAGAAATCACCTTAAATAGGACTAAAACATAGAATAAAGTATCAAAATAGGATTTTCATTTTTTTTCCCGAAATAGGACTTTGCACTGTGATAATGTGACTTTGCACTGTTGTAATGTGGCAGTGTACATGTGCAAATTACTATACTTTTTTGGTAATGTATATGACCATGTATGGTAATGTAAGTCTTATTTCGGGAATAAATATATGGAACTCCTATTTTGGTATATTTTCAATATTTTATTCCTACTTTGGTCTTTCTCTCAATATTTAAAATAAGTTGTTGCAATGTACTCAATTCAATTTGAATTGGTATAAGATTAATGCTAAAGTCAAAAACAAAACACTCACAAAATGCACAAAATTATCATTTGTGTATTTCAGTTTTTATTTTTTAATTATTTGAGGCCATTACTCTACATATTAAATAAGTTTGTGTATTTTGTGAATATTTGATTTGTAACCTACTCTAGCATTACCCTTGGTACAATAAGTCAATTAAATGATTTGTCTCTCTGATTTGTTCGATTTTAAACTTAAAATTAAAAGGTCAAACTATGAGAATAAATTCCTCCAAAATCAAAACAGGAATGGTTTTAGGAAAGGAAGAGAGTATTATTTATTTTTTCTTTTGCACTACTTTCAACTATACGTTTTCTTTAAATATTAATGCCAAGTTAAACGTTGAACAATTTTACAGCGGGTGTTAAATTTCCGGCAGGCCGAGAACAACGAGTAGAGTGCCGAGTAAAATTAACCACTTGCATATAAAATCGGGATCCACTATTCTAATCCAAAAGCTCACACCGATAGGTAGGGTTTCACTCTTCTCTATATGCTAGTGGTATTGGTCTTTATTTTTTGATGTGGGAACTCCAGCTGTGGAAAAGTATTCTAATTCCTTCCAAAAAAAACTATTTTTACAGCAAAAATAGCACTCATAAATACTCTTATGTCAATGTATTGTATTTATCATGTCATAATATACAAATGAAAAAAAAGCCTTTTTCACATATCTTAATCTTTGGCCAGCCTCTATGTACTAATTAAAGACCCCTTTCTCTCTCCCTATATATGTGAATGCCTAGACAAGTCGCCCCCCCCCCCATCCCTGCTATGATAGTCCAACCTTTTCTTCGCAAACAGGAGAAGGAAAAAAAAACAGAAATCCCATAGAGATCAGTGGATGGAGTACATAGCTAGAAAAAACAAAGACAACAAAAAAAAGTCAATTAGTTAAGATTCTATAATCAGTTAAAAGGTATAGTTTTTGTTTTACAAAGATTTTGTTTCTTGAAATAGCTTGAAAGAGAGGGGTTTAATAGAAATGGGAAGGCCTCCTTGCTGTGATAAAGTTGGTGTGAAGAAAGGTCCCTGGACTCCTGAAGAGGATATCATTTTGGTTTCTTATATTCAAGAACATGGTCCTGGCAATTGGAGATCTGTTCCTACTAATACTGGTAATTCTTAAGTTCTTTTTTTTTCTTACTTTTTTTTTCTTTGTATTNTTCATTAAAGGTAGTACTTAATGCACTCCTCCTACCAGTTCTTTATGAGACCAAGTTGATCCACCCAAAAAAAATTGAAAATGAAAAAGATATTATTTGATATAATCTTATCACTGGATTTGGTGAATAAAAGAGATATATGTTGTGAAATCTCCAAATATCAAAATATTATTTTGAATTTTGGAGAATTTTCAACGAATTTTCAGATATATTTACTCAGTACGTATTCAGATATCAAAATCTCTTAAAAGAGATCGTTTCAATATCTCTTGAACTTGGGAGATCCATATCAATTTGAAGCTTTGATATATCCTTTAACCGTTGGCCGCCCTCGTTGCGGATTAATCTGTCAACTAAAAACCATGATTTCAGATCTCTCAAATCCTATCACTGATTTCGAAATTCGTATCATATCAATCCTCCAAAGCTCACCAAATGAGTCCATATGCTATAAACTTTATTTATTATTTTAGCAGGGAAAAAGCTCACTTTTTTATGTGATTATATATTGTTTTGTGTTTTGCTTTAATTTTGTGCATGCATGCATCACAGGGTTGCTTAGATGCAGCAAAAGCTGCCGACTCCGGTGGACAAACTATTTGCGTCCCGGAATAAAACGTGGCAACTTCACCGAACAAGAGGAAAAGATGATTATACATCTCCAAGCCCTTCTTGGAAATAGGTATACATTCATTCTACCGACAAAGTCAACTGTGTGAATTGAGCTCTAAATAAAATCTTACACAAAACCATATATGCAAATGATTATTATTAGGTGCTATTTAGGGAATAAAATTGTTTAAGTGCTATTTAGAGAAATAACTTAAGTTTTAGTACTATTTAGTGCACAGCTCTAAAAAATTATATTCCACCGCCCTAAAAAATTATTTTCTTGTTTGCATTTTCACGGTCTCTGATGTATTTCTTTGATCATTAATATCTCTATTTTAATATTATTTTATATTATAAAACAATCATATTCTTAAATTTTATTTCAAAATTAATCTATTGATATTAAATTTATATTACGTAGTATAACTCAATATGTTTTTTCTATATTTCATTGTCAAAGTTAGAAATTTTTTATTAAGAAAAAGCAATCAGGAAGATAATTCTGTTATGGATAGACTAATACAGTAATACTTTTTTTAAACGAAAAAATTATGATTATTTGTAATTAGGGGATATGATGTTTTTTTGTCCTAGATCTGGTAAAGTATTTATAAAGCCTACTTCTAATGATAAATTGAAAGCATCGTTGACTATTTTTTCTGTGTTTAAGAAGCTCTAATGGTGACTCAACTGGCGGTGGTTATCCGTTCAATAAATCATACTCGGTTCCACAAATATATCAATAAAATTATGATTAATTCTTCCTCCGGTTTAAAAAATGTTTCTTGATTTCACTTTTTTTGTCAAATTGTAATAGTCTTTTGACGCAAAACAAATACGGAGTATAATTTAATTAAAAAAAATTAAAATTTGATTTATCAAAATAATATCCTTACTAATATGAACACAATTATATTAAATGTATATTATAGCTGAGGAATTTTTACATAGTCCTTGGGTCCATCCTTAGGGTCATTGAAACATTATTATGTAATTAAATATTATTTTTTATAATTTGTGGTGAAAGAGTCACAATTTAACCAATACAATTAAAAGAGAAAAGATCTTTTAATTATTTTAGGACGAAAACCTTCCCTGTCTCGAAAATATATCCAACTAATCCAAGCAGACCTTAATTTTTGCTGAAGTGGTAGTAAATAGCTTGAATTAAAAAGCTCTCTCATTATTGATGGTAGTAAAAAGGAACCAAAGTCAACTGTTTTAGAGAAATCTTATTAATTTAGTGAAGCCAAAATTATGATAATCAGGTTTATGAGTGAACACAATATTTAGTTTTTTAAGGTGGGGCAGTACGTTGGTCCCACAATTAAATGCACCATGTATATTACAGTATGTGGAACGCTTTGTTGATTAGATGATTATTAGAAGAAAGTAGATTGTTTTCGTAAAATAAATCACCTTCATTCATAATTACATGATCATTATAATTTCCTAATACATAAAAAATCAAATGGATAGAGAAATGATATAGGGAGTACATCATCATTCATTAAACTTTGATAATATTTCAAAAATTATACTCCATACTTCATAATAGTTCGTTAAATACGGATAGAGAGTGTATTTTCTACAATCCCAATTTTCATTTAATGGACCGTTTTATTTTTTACTCCGTATATTATATCATAAATCAAATGAATATGGTTCCAAACAAAAAAAATTGAATGAAAATAACATAAATCATACTTACAATAGTTTATATCAAATCGATCATAAAACTCATTATACTACTAGTTAAATAAGAATCGAAGAAATAGTCTTTCTCGCTCTGTAAATTGGTGCAAGTGCAAATAATATTGACTAAACTTTACGTTAAACTATTACGAATGTAATTTGACTAAAGAGTTTACTCCTTTAGTCAAACAATATTCTTTTGTATGCCACCTGTCGGTTTCCTTTTAAAGGTTAGTTTTATAATTTTCTCTCTTGTCATGATCCACATTTGACCCAATTTAAAAATATTTTGTAGGATAAATTTAATAAAATTATTTTTTATTAATATTTAGTACGGAGTATCTATTTTATTTCATTAGAATTCAAAATTTTTGAGTTTTTAAATGTTAAAAGTCAAAATTAGATAAACATTTCAAAACCGGTTAATACATCATAGTATTTGATCATCAGTCGGTCGTATCATAACGGTTCTTAGTAAATTGTGTCACTTCTAAATGAGGGTGTTTTTATATCTCACGATTTTGAAAATATCAGTTCAAAGATTTTGA
The DNA here is from genome assembly GCA_900332095.2 of Cuscuta campestris. Classification (NCBI taxonomy): domain Eukaryota; kingdom Viridiplantae; phylum Streptophyta; class Magnoliopsida; order Solanales; family Convolvulaceae; genus Cuscuta; species Cuscuta campestris. The sequence goes on along the minus strand of OOIL02006740.1, from coordinate 482,317 downwards.
TATCTCCGGAGCGTCTACCCTTAACCATAATCAGCCGTCCGGTGCCAATGCCCACCGTTCTCGTCACTGACCCACATCAGATTTAAGACTATCAAATATTTTCATTCCATTTCAGAATTTAAAAGGCACTCCCTTCGTCATAAAATCTATTCCACTTTTGATTTGTATGAAATTTTAAGAGTAATATTTTTATTTTGTTTTCCTAAATTCGTTTTTGATGTGATGTGTAAAAGTAGAATGCAATAGTTAGATTGATAATGAATAAATATGATATACTCCGTAATAGGTAGGGCAAGAATTTAAAAAAGTAATACTCCATCCGTTCTATAAAAGTGTTCCTATTTTGACTTTGTGTAAAAATAAGGAAGTGTTAAATTGTAGTTGACTTCCAATTTTGCCCTTGATATGATGGGTAAAACTAAGATGTGATGGATTGAGTATTAGAGAAAAAGTATGATGTGATAGGTAGGGTATGAAAAAGTAAGGGTAAAAGTGGTTTTTTAATAGAAAGTGGAAGTGTTTTGTTGGAAGTAAAAAAAATGAAAGAGGAAGAGTTTTTGAAAACGGAGGAAGTAATAACTTTTTAATAGTAAGTGGAATAAAAATGAAAGGAAAATTTTTTTTGGAACGAAGAGAGGTGTGTATATCTTCTTTTAGATGTCATAATTCATACTCCCTCCGTTTGAAAAAATACTTTCTCTTTTATTTTTCTCTTCCACCAAAAGTCTTTCACTCTCTATTAATATTTAATTTAATTAAACAACTTTTTCATTTTCCAATCAAAGCAAATTAATGATTTGAGAAATGGAAAATATGTATGGAGTATATATAATATGAATGCCTGTTTTTTCAATATCAGCTCGCGCTTAACAATAGTTGAGAATTAAGATCGCCCATTACTTATAATAAAAAAAAGAGATGGGGATAGCTAGCTAAGGGTTGAACTAATAAATTAAATTGTTTTTTAATTCATAATTATGGATGCAGATGGGCAGCAATAGCTTCATACCTTCCTCAAAGAACAGACAATGACATAAAGAACTACTGGAATACCCATCTCAAGAAGAAACTCAAAAAGATGCAAGGCCAAGATGATCAGGCAATCTTCCAGCAAGATGGTACTAATAATAATAATTCCTCATTATCATCTTCCTCCACTCACCACCAATCATTGTCAAAGGGCCAGTGGGAGAGAAGGCTTCAAACTGACATTCAAATGGCCAAACAAGCCCTTTGTGAGGCTTTATCCATCGACGACCACAAACCCGAAACCGCAACCGCCCGCTTGCCCGACCCGGTCCAACCGCCTCCCGCGGCCCCATATGCGTCGAGCACGGAGAACATTGCGAGACTGCTCGGAAACTGGACGAAGAAAAACTCGGGCCGCCGGACCGGTTCCCCGGCCCGGTCCAACTCGGAGACACTCACAACCCAAACCGGGACGGTGGCGGGTTCGAGCTCGTCCATCTTCAGCTTCAATTCGACCGTGAACGAGAACGGGAGCGTTTTCCAGGTCGAGAGCAAGCCGAGCTTCGTCGTCGCGCAAACCGCGGGAACGGGTAGTAGTAATAATAACGGTGCGACGGAGACGAATATGCCCCTGACATTGCTGGAAAAATGGCTGTTTGATGATGCAGCATGCAATGTTCAAGCAGCACAGGAGGAGCTGATGATGGGAATGGGAGTGGATTTGGGTATTATGCCCTTAGGTGAGACTGCTGAGTTGTTTTGATGAATTGGAAGTAGTGGATCTATCTTGTGCACATGAACCAATGACATCTTTGTGTATATGTCTATTATCTTTAAAACTTGTGGTTTTACTTCTTTTACTACCATTACCATATATCATGAAGATTGTTAGGGCTTTTAAACTCTATATATGTGTGTGTGTCCATAGACTGGGCTTTTTCACATACCAAGCTAAGCTAGAGCTCCAACTTCTGCTATTGGACAAAGAAAGTGTATATTAAGGTACTGTTTTATTGTATTAATTAGTCTCTATATATTATCAACTTATATATAGCCAAGTGGGAATAAAACATTTAGACTTTTTCTTTTGTGGTTTGTGCAAATTAAGAAAAAAATATAACATATGGAGTACTACCTGTTTCTCGTACTGTTTGACTAGTTTGATTTTTCGAATCAAACTGAATAAATTTTGATCATCGAATAAAAAAATTATCTTTATAGATTTTCGACTATATATCTTGCGATACATTATTTAATTATATTAATATACAATACAAATTTAATATAATTGATATTTTAATATCTGCAAATTAATTTGACTCTAAAAAATTAAATTGAACGAATATTCTAAGATGGAAAGAATATGTGTTTATGGTGATGGACTAGTTAAGCTACTCTTAGCCATTCATCGTATATAGAGTAGTTGGTGTCGTTGGATTCTATTCCTCCGCAGAACGGTGAAGGGGTACAAGATAGTCCATTGATATTTGTGTATTGAGTGGTCAGTGGAATGGGTTACGTTGAGAATATGAAAGGGAGGGGATGAACAGTCAACAAATGATAGCCGAATGAGGATTCTATATGGTATATGGTGAGTATTTTTATGTGTTTATAAGTCATTTTTAATTTATAAGTTAATTGATCGTATGTTTGTTTGTATTTATAAGATCACATATAAGTAGTTTATAAACCATAAAAATAAATAGATTTTATGTATTTATTTTTATGCTATTTTTTTGGAAATCTCGCTCTCTTGACAAGATTATTTATAAAAATATTCATCATAATATTTTCAAATAACCTAGCTATCTCTCATTTAAGTCATTTTACTTTTACAAAAGAATATTTAATTTATAAGCAGCTTATAAATTACAAATTACTTATTAGCAAAAAGCCAATAAGCACTACCATAGAAAAATACCCATTATTACCCGGTGTAGATTACAAACCTAATTTGCCACTTTCTCATAGAGTTCTAAAGAAGGTGTTTGGCAGTGCGACGCTTTTAGAAATTCAGCTTCTGCTTTGAATGGAAGTGATTTTATTCTGTTTGGCATGTCAGCTTCTGCCTTTCTCCACAATTATTTTGTACACAGAACGCCATTCCGGAGAAGCAATTATGAGGTGTTTTTGCTTTCCACTTTTGTGGAAATCACTTTATCCACAAGTTAATGACTCCCAAACATTCTCAAAGACTAGCTAGAATGTCACTCCATTGGTTTTTCCAAGATTTTACAAACAAAACATTCTAAAACCAAGTTTGTTTCTATGTGCTTATAAATTGGTCAAAACTGCTTATAGTCTTTTTAAACTTATAAATCAGCTAGTGACGTATTTCTTCCACACAAAAAATATTAAACTTATCTATCACTAGCTTTAGTCATTTTACTTCCACAAAAAATAACTTATGTATCATTTTAGTTATTTTACTTCCACAAAATATATATATATAACTTATAAGTAATTTTTGAATTAAAAACTACTAATAAGTAATATGCCAAGAAACACCAACACAAATAAATATCAAGAATTTGAAAAGTAACTTGATTCCTTTCATTAATCTTGGATCAGTATATATACAAGGGTTTGCCTCCGGCCCATAAATACGTTGGCCCGATAACTAAATTCAATATTAAATAATACCCCCTCCCTTCCTTTAAACACTTCCCATTTTGACTTTGGGCCAAAATAAGGAAAGTGTAATTTTTGTTAACTTTCCAATTTTGTCCCTGAAGTGATGGGTAAAAGTAAGATGTAATAGTTTGGTTATTAGTGAAAAATCTGATGTGATAGGTAGGGTATGAAAAAGTAGAGGTAAAAGTGGTTTTTTAATAGAAAGTGGAAGTGTTTTATGGTATGTTTGGGAACATGGATTTGGATTTCAAATCCGGATTTGACTTAAATTCCATGTTTGGGAAACTTAAGCATTTTGTTAAGGAATTGGAAAAAAAACGAAAGGGAAAGGGTTTAATGGAACGGAGGGAGTACAATATGTATGAGATACTTCAATACTCCCTCTTAAGTTGGCGCATGAATGTTATGACCGCCAACTTGGACAAAAAATTCAAATAATGGACAAGACAATGCCTTGGTTAAAATATCCGCAATATGAAGGCATGTAGGGACTTAAGAGGTAACAATATGGTAACGGTGAACACACTCTTGAATTGAACAATGTGACCGTCAATAAAGATATGTTTGGATCTTTCATGACATACCGGGTTAGCAGCAATAAATAGTGCAGACGTATTATCACAATATAGTTTCAGAGTAGCGGCACACAGAACAACCAAAACTTCTACCTCGGATCCAACGTATTTCAAACCAAGCATTTTTCATGGCTCGATATTTGCACGGGTTTAGCAAAAGAGCGAGAAACAATTGTCTGCTTCTTTGTCCACCACGATTTAGGAGACTGACCTAGGATAATAAAATATCCAATGACTTACCGATGAGTAAGAAGACAACTTGTCCAATCTTAGCCTAATCGAGTAGGCAATAAGGTCAAGATCGCTATCGCTTCGTAAAAAGATTACTTGGCCTGGATGTCCCTTTAGATAGTGAATTACGCGTATAATACTTCTTAGGTAATAATACTTCTTGTGTCTTTACTCCCTCCGTCCCACAAAACCTTTTTTCTTTCTTTTTTCATCTCTTCCAAAAAACTTTTCTCATTTATATTAAAAAGTCACTTTTACTCTTATTAATTCTTAACCTACCTATCACAACATACATTTTCACTACTATTCTACCCATCACATCTACTTTTACCTATTACATCCAAGGGCATTTTCAGAAAGTCGACACCAAAATACATTCTTCTTAAATCTCTTAAAATTCAAAATAAAAAATGTTTTGTGGGACTGAAGAAGTATATTTCTTCTCCTTTTGACATTAATAGTTTTAAGAGTGCAGTAAATTGAGAGAGTAATTAACTCCCTATGCCATAAATTTGTTGGTGCTCTGGAAATATATTAAAGATGCATAAAGGTCATGATTTATCTCCCATATGTATTGGGAAGTACCGATAAATTAGGTGTTGTTTATTAAATCCATCTAAATCACAGCATGGATTTTTAGGCCGCTGTCGGTCGGCTTGCAAAACCAGACGACGTTTGAGTTGAATAATATTGTTTCTGTTTTTCGTCGGTCATATTAAGAGTAGTGATGGGTTATAGTGCATGCATGCAATTGTTTAAAGTAGAAAGGAATAAATTTGAGATGAAATTCGTCGAAGCAAATCTTATCACATTTATTGATATGCTATAAAAAATTATATTCATGCCATTAATGTAAGTACAAAACCTAGAACATGCACTTCACAAATATATACACGCTACAAAAAATTGTAAAAAGATGAGAAAGAGTTTGAGTAACTCCTGATAAAAAATAAGTACTCCGTATCATGTTAAAGAAAAGCAGTTTTTAAGTAAAATTATGAAAGTGATTATAAGAATTACATTCTTTAATTTGTTGTCGGAAAATGCCCGATCTTTCCCGCTTCGTGAACTTAAGATAGAGACTTAAGAATTGATATAGTAGTGAGAGCACAAGAGTTTATAATTTTCCAAAATGGAGATTCTTCCACTATATAAAAGATTAGTAGGATTACAATTCAAGAATATGTTTACAAGATTGGCTCACACTATGGTGGCTCACTCAAGCTTGAAGGTTAGGACTTCCCAAGCTTTACACTCTCACTCTCTAAGAGACTTATCACTTTACAAGTGGATTGTTTTCTTCACTTTTGATGGTTGGAAGTGAAGAGGACTCTCCCTATTTATAGTACTCCTCCATGTGTAGTTTTAGGGTTCTAGAAACTTCAACATCTCTAGAAGTTTCTAATCTCCATACAGTTCCATCTTCTTCTGATCTATAACCTTCCATAAGGTTCAAGAAGGCTTCACACTTCTCTAGAATATTCAAGAGACTTCCACACTCTTCCACAGTCTTCCATAAGCTTCTAGCTTAGAGAGTTCTACACTTTTCTAGAGTTCTCCGGACCGTTCTAGAAAATTCTTGACTTCTCTTCAATGTTGAATTTCTTGATTAGTTCTTTGGCGTACTTGGTTTGGCTAATGAAAATGTCATCTTCAAGTTGCTTGATTTGAAGTCCAAGAAAGAAATTAAACTCACCCATCATGCTCATTTCGAATTCGCTTGTCATAATTCCTGAAAATTCATTACATAAGAATTCCTTAGTTGACCCAAAAATGATATTATCAACATAAATTTGCACAATGATAAGATCTTTCCCTTTCGTTTTGATAAAAAGTGTGGAATCGATCTTTCCTTTTGCAAATCCATGTGAGGTGAGATGATCGGTAAGCCGCTCATACCAAACTCTAGGAGCTTGCTTGAGTCCATAAAGGGGCTTATGAAGTTTAATAACATGATTTGGAAAATCAAGATTTTCAAAACCGGGAGGTTGTTCAACGTAAACTTCTTCTTTCAACCACTCATTTAGGAAAGCACTTTTTACATCCATTTGAAAAAGTTTAAAGTTAAGAGCACTTGAAAAATCTGATAACATACGAATAGATTCAAGCCTAGCAACCGGAGCAAAAGTTTTATCATAGTCAATTCCTTCAACTTGGCTATAGCCTTTAGAAACAAGTCGACTTTTATTCGTGATAATAACACCATTTTCATCGAGCTTGTTTGTAAAAACCTATTTAATGCCCACAACGGGTCGATTTTCCAGTCTTTCAACTAGTTCTCAAACCTTGTTGCGTTCAAATTGCTCTAGCTCTAGTTGTATGGATATAATCCAATCACTATCTTTTAATGCATCTTCTATGAATGTTCTTAGGTTCAAATTGACTAACGAACGCATAATATGCATAAAGATTGTGATTGTTCCTAGTTCTAACTCCCTTTTCAATATCTCCAATGATATTGCTTCTTGGATGGTTCTTCAAGTGCTTGTATGCCTTCGGAAGTTCCTTTTCCTCATTTTCTTCTTCTTGAGAGGGAATTTCCAGAGATTCTTCTTCTACTTCTTCATCATTTGAACCTGAAATTACCTTACTCGACCCAAAGGGATCGGTTTCATCAAATTTTACATGCATAGATTCTTTTACTTTATAATTTTATTTATTATATAACCTATAGGCTCTACTATTTGTTGAATATCCAAGGAAAAATCATTCATTTGATTTAGGTTCAAATTTCCCTAAATGATCGTTGGTATTCAAAATATAGCATTTACACCCGAAACTTTGAAATAGGCAATATTTGGTTTTCTACTTTTCCATAGTTCATAAGGGGTCTTTTTAATGATAGGTCTAAGTAATACGCGGTTTAGAACGTAGCATGCCGTGTTTACCGCTTCTCCCCAAAATTATTGAGGTAAATTGTGCTCATTTAGCATGGTCCTTGACATCTCTTGCAACGTCCAATTCTTCCTCTTAATGACTCCATTTTGTTGAGGTGTTCTTGGAGCCAAAAAGTTGTGAGAAACACCATGTTCATCACAATATGTTTCAAAATCGGTATTTCGGTATTCTCCTCCTTTATCACTTTTTATAATAGAGGTTATGAAGTAGCTTTCTCGTTTCTAATTTTCTTGCACAATTTAACGAACACATTAAAAGCATCATCTTTATTGGCAAGCATTATAGTCCAAGTATAGCGCGAAAAATCATCTACTATGACAAATGTAAAACTAGCTCCACCCAAGCTTTGAACGTCTACGGGCCCAAACAAATCCATATCCAATAGTTCAAGTGGCCTTGACATTAAAACCATTTTAATGGGTTTAAATGAGACTTTGTGTTTTTTTCCCGAGAGAGCAAGCATCACAAAAACGAGAAGGGGTATGCTCATTTTTGGTAGCCCAACAACAAGTTCTTTTGAATAAACTTTTTTCAAAAGATCATAGCTAGCTAGCATGTCCAAATCTACGATGCATAAAAGTAAAAATTCAACTGAAGTAGTAAGACAAGTGATTTTTGAGTTGCTTAAGTCATTGAAATTATACTCACAAGTTTCCATCTCTTTTAGACTAAAAAATGATTTCGTTTTTGCTTTGGCCATATAAAATACAGGAATTTGCATTAAACTCATTTTGTGGCCATTGTCACAAAGTTGACCTATGCTAATTAGATTAAATTTTAGGCCATCAACAAGATAAACATCATTTATTAAAAAATCACTTGAAATACCTATCGTACCTTTACCAATTACCTTCTTTCGGGATTTGTCTCCAAGAGTCACGTGTCCATGGCTTTTCTCCTTGATATTGGTGAACCATGGTTTTGTTCCGGTCATGTGCCTCGAGGGGCTCGAACACCCACTATCCACAATCCATGTGGTGTTTTTCACCTAGTCAAAGAGGAATTTATTTTGACTTAGGTTGGGGGTTCCAATCGACAAATAACCTATGTCAGTATACATGTTTTGTCTTGGTTGGTTCCGAAAGTGGTATGTCCACCTTCCAGTTTTCATCATTATAAAAGAAATAATATCCACCATCATTTATTTTATTTTCCTATGAAAAAGGGTTTCTTTTGTTATCCAATATTCTTGGATTCCGACCGATTAGAATTCTACTTGCCCCATTTGAATTTATGCTTTCAACTAACCTTTTATTAGGATAATTTGTCACAATATCGTTAGTTTGCATGCAATAGTGACAATCCTTTACTTTTGATTTAGAAGTTGAGGCTTTGTTTGATGGAGTATTTTTGAGGTATTAAAATGGTTCTTGGCCATGCTCATTAAATTTATGGGTTGACCATAACCAATACCTTCTTTCGTTAGTTTTGGTTGGTTATCTCATTCCTTTATTGAGTTATAGCTATCGTTAAACATTTATAAGGACCCTCGTTTTGCTTTGTCCTTTTCTTTTATCAAAATTTCAATTTTCTTTTGAAATTCTTCATTTTGGTTTTGAAGCTTCTCAAGATTAAGTTTTAAACCTTTGCTTTCATCTCGAGAAGTTTCAAGAGCCACTTTGAGTTCCCTTTTCTCCCTGATGGTTTGAAAAAGGTCCTCTTGACAATCATCAAACGCTTGCCTTAACTCTTCAAAAGTAAATTGATTTTCAAAAGAAGTGAATGAGTTTTGGGAACTAACCTCTTCTTCCTCATTTGAAGCCATGAAGCAAGCATTTGCATTTTCTTCTTGGCTTTGGTCACTTTCACTTACGTCCGAATTTAAATCGCCCCAAGTGACCTTCAATGCCTTCTTCTTCCCCTTTGTAAGCTCTTCCTTCTTTTTGAGCTTTGGGTATTCTGGTTTGATGTGCCCTACATTTCCACATTCATAGCAAGTTACTTGGTTAGATTTACCTTTCTTTGGTAGAAATCTCTTTGAGGACTCGCCCTTGTTTCACTTTATGAACTTCTTGTATCTTTTGAACATGACAAGTTCCTCGTCACTTTCTCACTCGCTTTCCGAGTGGTCATCAACTTTGAGTGTCATGGACTTCTTTACGATGAGAACCTGTTCTTCTTCCTTCATTTTTCTTAAAATAAGTTTGTGAGAATAAAGGCTACTCCAAATGGAGGAGGTTTCAACATCCGCACAATCAGGTAATAAATTTACAACAAGACTATGCCATTCTCTAGGTAAAGACAATATAATTTTAGTATCGATGTCACTTTTGGGATAAATTTTATGGAGCTTACTCAAGTTGTTGATGATGAGGTTTAACCGTTTCTTCATGTCTTGAACGGATTCTCCGGCCTTCATTGTAACGCCCTGAAACCCGGCTTAGCATTCTTAATTAATTTATATAATTAATTAATTACTGAGTCGGTCAATACGGAGATTATTTTCTAAATTACATATTTAATATAAGAGTTGACCTGCGTTATAAGGCTCGCTGTTCTAAACCCGACCGCGCAAACAGATCATGAATTGGACTTATTGGGCCCAAGATACGAGTGACGAATAAGGTAATTGAGCTTAAATTTATCTTAACTGGTTAGAAAGTGTAAACTGGACCCTAAAATCTATTTAATTATATATTAAATAGTCAGGGGGGGTACAAGAAGCAGGTCTCTCTCTCTCTTTCCTGTCGCCTCCCCTGCTTAGTGTCGATCGTCGTCCGTTAGCCAGCAGCCGCAGCACCACCGAGAGCTCCTCCAACACGTCGTTGGGCCGGATGGTTGGGCTGTTTTGGGCCAGTCGGTGGAGCTGCCGGGAAGCTGTTCGCGCCGAACGGTGGGGTTGCCCGGGCCGGCTGTTGGGCCGATTCGGCCGGTTTGGGCCGGCTTTCTAAGGGGATAGTGAGTCTTCCGGGCAGTGGGCAGTCGCCAGGGGGGCTTGGTTGGTTGGTTGGTTTCTGGGCCCCCTGGTCGGTCCGGCGGGTTGTCAGGCCGATCTGGTGGTAATTAGTACTGTTCGGGCGGGTGCAGCGGGCTTGAGGATGAAGTCCTTGGTCCCGAGATCGCGGCACAGGTAAATTATTTAAATATTGTTGGGCTTAATCTGGTTATTTGAGCATGACGGTAATTGCTGAGTGTGTTGTTCTCTTTATGGAAATGTTTAATTGCTGATAGTCTCTTGAAAACTCTGATGGAAATTGGCCACCCAGTATACCTAGGCGGAATGGAATTGAATTGGATAGTTTAATCACCAATGGGATTGTTGTTAGGTTCAGGCCTTGTGGAGCATATTTGTATATCCAGTGATCCAGAGTTCAAAACGTACGTAAGGGAGTCATTATTCTATCTAATGGATTCCTTGTTAAGGACTCCAACCCGCCCAGGCGCCCATTGAGGATTCTCTTTGGTTTTGTCTGAGCATCGACCTCAAGGGATCCTCTCGAGCGTCTGTAACTCTAGTCTGTTGAATTAAGCCTTAGTGGTGTAGGGTCGGAATTAGCCCATTCAGAATAAATGAAATTAGAACTGTTGGATCCTTGTATCTCAAAATAAATGTTGATTGTTCACTGATGTTTCTAATTACTCCCTCCGTCCCACTATATTTGTCCACTTTTATTTTTGCACACTATCCAATACACTTCTTTAATCCATTTTATCTTGTAATTTGTATATTAAAAAATTATAGAAATTATATATTAATAATCTATATGTTAAGACAAATCAAACAAGATCACGCATGACTATATTTAGGCTTACACATTGAGAGAATTTGATGAGTCAAAGTGCTTAGATGAACAGTTCCAAAAGTCAAAAGTGGATGAATATAGCGGGACGGAGGGAGTATATAAATGTGATACTATCTGTGAAATTAATTCTAGCATTATATATTTTCCCACTCAGCTTTCAGCTGAGCGTGTAGTCTTGTTGTCTTTGACTGCACGCAGGTAGGGATTTGGATCAGGAGGGCCAGCCTGGAGGACGTTGAATGTCGTTGATACGTGACATCGTTGATGACATCATCATTTTCATTTATGAACATTAAATTAATGTGTTTATTAATTACTTGGTTTAAACATTGATTGTAGAACATTTTTATAGGTTTCCGCACATGATGGACTTTACTCCGAATGTTTTGTATTTAATTGTGTTTGGATGTTTTTGAATAATTTGTCTAAATTGTTGTGCCGTGAATACCAATTTAGTAGCAATCCGATTCGTTAACTCTTCGGTTCGGGTTACGCGAGTTGGGGTGAGTTTCTAAAGCTATGTTTGTAGCTTTTGTGTCCTTGTCTCCTTCATGGGTGGCTTTTAGGAGCTTTTCTCCTTCACCATAGAAAACTCATCTTGACCCAAGGCACAAAACAAAACATTTAATGCTTTGGCATTCAAGGAGAGTTTTTTCTTGTCGTCGGGAGTAAGTTTCTCCATTGGTGTAGGCACTCGCTTTTCACCTACAGTAGTCATAGGAATAAACAGGCCATTAGTGGTGACAATCCATAAGTCAAAATCAATGGATTGAATGAAGTTATCCATTCCCATTTTCTAATAATCGTAGTTATCACCATTGAAGAATGGTGGCTTGGTGATGCTTTTGGAACTCATAGAATCCATGTGTCGTAAAAAGTTATTCAAAAAGTGAATTGGAGAAGGTTAATATTCCTGCTCCGATACCAATTGAAAATCGGTTACATGCACCAAAGACGGGGGTGAATTAGAGTGTTTAACAGTTTTTCGTAAAAACAAAAACTTAGGCACAAAAAGAATAGCAGAAATAGAGCAAAAAAAGTAAGAATATTAAAAGTACGACACAATCTATTTTATACTAGTTCGGGAACTCCCTACTCCAGTACCTCGAGGCTCCTCAAGGATTTAACCTACACTAACTTGTTTGGCTTCACTAAGAAGACTCAAACGAGGTTTGGCAAACAACCTTTGCCAATAAGCAAATGAGATTTTACAACGGTTATCTCGACCGCTTACAAACCGAAGATTTGAATGCTATCTTCAACCTTATAACACAATGAGGATTTAAAGGTTATCCATACCTTTTACAAAATAATAGAAATGGTTGTTGCTTCTCTACCAAATAATCAACAATATGAGTTGGATAGAAGAAGAACAAAGTATAAAATCAATAACAACAATAGCCTATAGGCAAGATATAAAATAATGAATAACAAATGCCCTTGTGCGTGATTGTATAAAAATAATGAAAGCTTTATACTCAAAAGAATAAGAAGAATAAGAACAAAGCTTGAAGGAACACTCAAGAATATAGAAATATGCTTTAGATTGAGTAGGGATGTTTTTGTATTAAAAATGAGACTTAGAGGGGTTTATATATAGGAGCTCGAAGGGTTAAAATTGAGTTTTTGACGTTTAGGATAGCTGGGAAGTGATTTGGGGTAATTTAAATTTGAATTAAAAATCAGCTACAGGAACCGCCAACGGACACGGTAGCTTTCACGGTAGGGGGGTGCCATCCGGTACCTAGGTACCATGACCACGGTACAGCCTACTGCCAATGGGTACTGTGTAGTACAAAAAACTTCAGCAGCTCTGGTGAAACCTAGCTCCAAACGGTAGCCTCTTTTGTTCAGTAGCCTACTGGCAGTACCTAGGTACCGTACCAACGGTAGAGGGGTACCGTGCTACATGTGGTAAGGATTACCACGGTACGGTCACTTGGCTGCCTTTGGTACTGGGGTACCGTGTACATGGTAGTCAGGTACCGTGAGGCCTGATACATTTTCCAAAACTTGATTTTTGTGTTCTTTTTCCAAATAACCCCAACTAAGAATATGTTTGACATTTTAGAAATAATATTTTGAGTGAAAGGGCATAAGTATTTCATTAATTACATCACTACGTTTACACAAATGTTTCTAAACCCATAGGAGTACATCTCAGTGATGCTAGTCCAGTTAGATGAGGTTTGACATTTGATTTCTTCCTGCAAATAACATTATTAACATTTGAAGACTTATTTGGCACATCAAAATAGCTACGAGGTACGACATTCAAGGCCAACAAGAAGAAGAAGAAAAAGAAGGAGAAGAATAAGAAGAAGAAGAGGGAGAAGTCGGAGAAGAAATCTGGAAAAGAGGGAGGAGGGAGAGAGAGAGAGAGAGAGATGAATAATGTGCAAGAAAATTGGAGGGGAGAAAGAGAATGGAGTATTTGGATGAGGGATATTTTTGGAAGGGTTGATATGAAAAAGTAGAATGGGAATATCATTTCTGGACAAAAAAAATGTATAATGGGAATATCATTTCTAGACGGGGGAGTATAATATATAGAAATGAGGGAACACTATAATTGATCTAATGGACTTGGACCCTTATAAAAACTCTAAACTTTATTAACTTTAAAATCTTAAATAATAAATACAAATTATCTATTCGTTCATTAAATACACTAATCACCGTGCGTACGTATCAATTCTGAGACTCACATTCATGCTTATTATATATTACTCCCTTCGTTCCTTTAAACCATTTCCTTTTTGACTTTAGGTCAAAATAAAGAAAGTATAATTTTGATCAACTTTTCAATTTTAATTTATCTCTGATGTGATGAGTAAAAATAAGATGTGATAGTTTGATTTTTAATGAAAAAAGTATGATGTGATAGGTAGGGTATGAAAAAGTATGGATAAAAGTGATTTTTTAATAGAAAATAGAATTGGAAAGAAACGAAAGAGGAAGAGTTTTATGGATTGGAGGGAGACTTTTTAACATTAATATCAATCACATAATCTCACGTTTCTTAATTCTCTTGTCAGTCTTGCCTCATGTCTTCAAAATAGTGGGAGGAAGGGTATTACCAAACAGCAATATATGCAGCAATATATGCTAGGTTCACTAATAGAATTGTCACAAACTTCACAAACTTATCATTTATTGTTTAAATTTTCATTTTAAAATTATGTTAGACTATTTATTTTTTATATATATATTGAAGTTCACAAATAATAAGTTTGTACATTTTGTGTGTGAACCAAACATGTCTCATTACCAAATGTACTACTACCATAATAAAACTTGCACCATAATTAAAATTCTTAATACACGATAAATTCAGACGAAACTTAAAACTCAATTTCAAAGAATTGAGATCGGGAGGGGGGGAGCGGAGAATATATTTATTTAAAAACATACTCCATACTACACTCCATTCATGCATGTGGACTAGGAAAGATTGTCTGAAAAATTAGGAAACAAGCTTCTCTAGTTCGTGCATGTGAATGAAGCCAAAGATTGTCAGTTCGCCATCACAGGCCATTAAATCCCCCCCGCATCCCACAACGTTTCTAGACGGAAACAAAAATTATTCGGGGCTTAAGTTGTTTGCCGAACCAAAATAGTTAAAATTGAACAGTGTAGTTCGGTAAGTAGACCTAATTAACAAATGTGGTTTTTTTTTTTTGAAAATTTTCCTTCTCTAACACTTAACATAAAATGCTTTTTTGTTAGACAATGGTAATTATTATCTATATTATAGTAGTCTTTATATTTTAGTCCGCTTTTATATATATATATATATATATGATTGACTCCAGTGAGATGACGTCAAGCTTACCACACTACACTACAAAGCTCACCACTTTGAAAAAACTCACCCTTTTTTTTAAATTTTGAAAATTAAAAAGTTAATAAAAAATAAAATAGCAACACCAGTCAACCACCGGTCAGCGGCGGCGCCAGGTGGAGGTTTCCGGCGACCGGCGGCGGTTGCCGGCGACCAATGAAGCACCAACGACGACCGGCAGCGGATCGACTGTGACCGGCGACTGGGGGCGGCCGACGACAGGGGTTGCGGTCAAAGGTTGTGGTCAATGGTCAAAATCTAGACAGCACTCCTTTTATTTTATTTTTTCAAAAAAAATTCAAATTGTTGAAAAAATATTGTGAGTTTTACCTTACAGTTTGGTGAGCATTATAGTTGTCTTTGGTGAGCTTTGCAGTGGCCAGTGGTGAGCTTTACGATTTAACCGTAGCATGTCATCTCACCGAGACGTTACATTACAAAAAATTTTACGCCCGACTCAACCCGTGTAACAGGCCTAACAATTGAAGCTCGAGCCCAGCTCGCATGAATACCTACGGGCTTCGAGTCAACCCGACCCGGCTTGCATGATATAATGACTGATGAATATACTACGGAGTATCAAAAAATCAACAAATATAAACAATGCGTTTTGTTTGATAATGTTGCTATTACTTATTCGAATGCTATTATAAAAGTGCGATTAATAATACCAAATGAATTCATTTAATTAAATGTACCATTAGCTTTTCTAAATAGAAATATGTATGTGTAATAATACTCCGTAGTAAATAAAATTGTCAATCGTACGAAAACCAAAAGGTAAGTATTTGAATGTTTATTGTTTAAAGACTTCCAAAATCAAATCTGAAGCCGCCTCAGTATCAAGCAATTGTGTTAGTTTTTTTTTTTTTTTTGAAAATGTGTTAGTTAATATTGTACAAGATGACTACTAATACTATATTCACACATACGAATGTCAAGTACCGACACAATTCTCAACTAGTTTCATTTAGGGTACTTTAATATAATCTTTTTTACTTATATTTTTTCTTTATATACAAAACATTTTTTGTTATATCTAATTGTATTTAAATTTTAATCTAAAATAACTTTTAGCTAGTAATTCTTGGTAATAAGACCAATTTTTTCTTTGCCCGGAGCCTAGGAAATCCTAGGAACGGGCCTGAATATGACTAAAAAAACTCACATGTCATAATATAAGAACTTTAAAAGTTCGATGATGTCTTTAAATCCCAAAATATATGTCAATAGGTAGATTGGTGACAGACCATCATTATCATCAACAAATTTATGGTTCTAGTTCAGAAATATGGAGAACAAAGCCAACTACATTACAAATTGTTGCCAATGTTTTAACTTCAAGTGGTCAAATATCCAAGAGGAACTAGTGCCCGAAAATACGTAAGAGGAAGGATTAACTTGGCATAAAGAGACCACAATAATAACTAAAATCACACCTGCACCATATTTCTGACCTGGCTGTGAGGTAATCCATTCATGCAACTTTATATTTTCTCCCTTGGGAAAGCAGCCAAAAGTTGTTTCTCGAATTCCAACAAACTGAAAAGGGTTCCCGTACAAATAAAAAAAACAAGTTAGCGAACAGCACATTGGGCCGGGCCTTCAAAGTTCCAAGCCAACCCACAATTAATATTCAAAGAGGAGAAGATTATCATCTCACATTTCATACTTCCTAATAGCTTCAGCTTGCTTTACTTTATACACTTCATTTTCTTTTGGTAGGCTGCTCACATCATTGCCTACACTGTTACCTGCAAAATGTATGTGATAAGCAGAGAGACAGAAGGAAAAATGAAACCCTAATTAGGGTAAAAAAATGGCATACCGATCAAAGAGAACTTGCAAATTTCAACCAGCTTACCCAGGAACCAAGAAGTAAACTTTTAAATCGTTCAAGAAAAAATGATCACCCAAAATCATGGAAATGATGATTAGTCATCAAATTATGCCATAATCGTCGATTGATTGAGGATGAGAATTTCGACCTAATGCACAGGAGCATGCCCAGAATAAGCTGCACTGTCAAGTAATCAATGGGTACCGAGCTAACAAAATGTGATGGGTAAAGAATGAAAGGGAAATAGAGCTAGTTTTCATTCGGAACCGTACTTCCTGATATAGTTTTTACAAAATGGTTGACCCTAATTAGTGTGTTCCCAAATTGTATGGGCCCAGCCAATATTAGAGTACTTCTGTGTACATACAAGTACTCCGTGCGGACTTCTCTCTGCTCTACCCTAATTCTCTTCGTTTGTGTAGACTGTTTATCTTTTCAAAATATTAGTCTTTCAAAGCATTAGCTTCTTGTAACAACACTAGGGTTCTGACTGAACCATTCAAACCTCTGCAACTGGCATCCCAACTTTCTGATCATAGTCACAATCCAAACTCACAGGCAAAATCCAAATGCTGTCATCTTTGCCGCAAACGCACACGCCACGACCTTAAGCCACCTTCGTTTCAAGCACCAGCACTTGCTTGTAATTCTAAAAAACTGTGTGGCAGTAGCAATCTTCCCGCTGTAGAATTCTAGCCAGCCTAACTCACAGCACTCAGCAGACCTTTGAAAACATAATCACTAAGTACTCACGAAGGAACTCAGACTCTTGGGAACAAAGAAAGAACTTTGTATGGAACTCTTAAAAGTGCTTACAATGCTCTAGACTTCGTTGTGTTTAATGGGAAGGGATATTTATACTTCTCCACTTCCCCAACGAATGGCTAAGATCTGCTTGATCTAACCATTACAATCGTGCATCTAGAATTTTCTATGCAAATATCAAGATATTTACACATCTCTACATTTCTCTTAAGAATTTTGGAATCTTCCAAGATTCTGAATATAGTCCTACACAATTCGAAATGACTCCCACCTCTGGAAATTACTCGATGGGCAAAAACCTTTGACTTCACGTTCTGACACAACACAAATAATGGTCTGCACATTTTTCCACTCACCTCTATTCAGATCATCCTTGTCTTCTTTGAATGGATTTAGCACGCTCCAAGCCTCAAATGAACAAATGGGATGCATCTCCTAGTGTAAGGCAAAGTCAAACCATAGGCTAGCTTATCGGTAAATTTCTCCACGGGAAACGATCTCTGGACTTGTGTAGAGAACTTTGTGCAAGGAACCTCTGCAAATTTGGGACACAGCGCATGGGCCTCAACTGCTTACTAGAATCTTGATTGGTTGGCAGCATCAATGCCCTATCTTCTGGTTTTTTGGTTTCATACTGCTATTTATGCTCAGGTTTATATGTCCTCAAATTTTGTGGCCCAGGTAACTGTTGCATGTTGTATTGGCTTTGCTTGTTGTTGTCCTCAAATATGCATCACTAATATGTCATACATCCCCTGCTCATTAAGAATCAAAATTAAGTTCCACAGAGAATGAGGTGATTGTTGGACTGACACGAGAAACAGGACTCCACTAAAACTTTTGGTAAATAGTCCTCAAGGTATTGTCTTTCAAATCAGTTGATGTATCTTAAATATCGGCCCGGTTCTAGTGACACCGGAAAACGGTGCCACTAGCGGTGCCACTGCATTTTTGGGGCACCTCCGGTGCTCCGTTCGTAAAATTGACGGTTCCTACCCCCCCTAACCCACCCCCTAAACCCCCCATCCTACCCCCNGGCTATTATGCAATGTTGGATGATGTTCTAGAACAAATTGAGGGACCGTCAAAATTGTAATGGATGATGCAACTATAAATAAAGCAGTTGTAGATTTGTTAAGATAAGAGGAAGAAGATATTTTGGACATCATGTGTGCGGTGTACCTCACTTTATGGACCATATGTTGGAGGGTTTTGTGAAGAAATACTACTTCAAAGAGATTAAAGAGACAATTCATAGTGCCAAAAGGAATACAACTTAGTTCTATTCACGTACATGTCTTATTTCTTTATTGCATATATTAACTAAGGGGGGTGAATTGATTTCACACGGCATGACTTGTTTTGCCACCACTTATATGACAACATTTGGATGCGCACATCATCGCATGGTAATAATGGATCACTAATAAGCATTGGAAAGAGACGCCTAAGGCACAGACCTGGAGAGTCATAGACTATGTGCAGAACTAAGGTCATGGTTACCGAGCAAGAGTACAGCGGCTTAGTCATGTGACGGTAACAGATAATGCTTAAAATTTTTAAAGGGATTGGATTGGGCTTCTTAATTACTCCCTTCGTCCCATATTTAAGTTTCAAATAGAAATGTCAGCTTTGCTTTAGGACATCAATAAAAGGAAAATAGGAACTTAAATATCGGATACAACAACAACAACAAAAACAAGAACCCTGTTGAATCACACCAGAGCTTAAATACAGGATAAAGAGAGTAAAAAAAATAAAAACTTCACTTATCCATAGGCTCTTATTCACTTCTTCAAAATGATACCCACACTATTCACCTTATGATCGCTCCAAGCATCTGTGACACGCCTTCTTTAACATTCCCACACGACTCAATCTGCGGCCAGCGTTCTACACAATGACCAACCCTAGTCCCTATCACTATCTTTGTTTCATAACCTGCAGCATTGTGTAATCCTTGGAGTTTTTCCTTTGCACTTGTTCTTCATTTAGTGTGTTACTTGTATTTCCACATCGTTTTTTTAAAGATAATTTTCACTTTGATTCCAGATTTTATCCATGTATAGTTATAATTATTTTAACCAGAGAAGGGTAAGGGATAGTATTTTTGAACCCCCTCAGTACCAGTGTACTTGTCCGGTTTCCTTTTGGCAATTGGACTAAGGAGAAGGGAATCAAGGGTGAAGGGTTTAACTTACAGAAGCACCCTTACTTTTCCAGGAAAACAATTACCTTATTTTCTCTCCCTCGCGAAGCCTGATTTTAAAAAGAAAAACCATCATGAATCACCTAGAAACAAAAAAACTATTCATTTGAGAATCTCTTGGAAATTAAAACCCTGATTGCACCATCACAAAAAATACAGTTTTTAAAACTAAATCTCTTATTTTGACAGTAACTTCATTTTTCTTCTTCCATATTGCCTAAACTCCACTCTCCCATAAGAATTGGATAGGGCCAAATTTGTGTCAGATCCAATATGTGATTCTGTATATGCATAAATAACCCCTAGTTTTGCCTAAATCAGTTTTTTCTCTTGCACGTTGTGTAGGATTTTGTGATGTTCATAATATTATTCATTTTTTAGCAATGATATTATCGTAGCAAATTCGATCTAGGCTATTCAAGGTGCAACTTCATGTACCTATCAAAATACGGAGTACATCTCAGATACGAACAATAATTAATACTATTCGCTGCCATATTCATTTTGGCACAAGCATTACAAGATTAACAAGTACGTAAACACTACATAACACAATACAAATAATGATGTCAAAGCAATTACCAGCACACTGAATCATAGAAGGTTGTTTCTCATCCCTACTTTCAAGAAGTTGTGTTGAGCATGAACTGCTGGAAGGAGCCAATACCTACAAAACAAATTGAAGTGTAATTATACTGTTTATAATTGTAGGAGCCTAGTAGGATGCTGTAGCACTCGCTATGTTGTGAAATACAATACATCAGACCCTCATATTGCAACGATGTGGATACAGATCATTGGTGTTGGCTATAGCTCATAGGTTAAAAATTGTGAAAGATCATTAGTTACATGAAAAATGACATCAAGAATTCAACATTATGCAATCCCGCTACATAACCAATTCCAAGTTCACAAGCATGCTCAGAGTGATAATTTCACGCATAAAATGAAGATTGCGGACCTCAAATGACAATTTTCTAGAAGCCTGATGTCCAGAATTCTCTGACTAGAATCTGAGTGATAACAACAGCAATAGAAACAACAAAAACAAAAACAATAATAACAACAACAACAAAGCCTTTATCCCAAGTAACTTGGGGGAGTTGGGGTTGGCTACATGAACCAAGAGGAGAAAATTCGTATTTTAGATAAGATAGAGGTCGAGGATTAGAGTTGTGGGGTAGGTAAATAAGAGTGGTTTTACGCGTGTTTAGGGACTTGTTGATTAACTATACAGACTGGTGTCTTTCGTGGTTGAGCCTGAGGCCTTTCAAAAACAACTTCTCTACCTTTTTCTAGGAAGGGTGAAGGTCTGCGACTCTGTGTCCAACCCACGACATAGACACACTTATGGGATTTTCCTGAGTAGATTATTGCTTTTGTAGTGGAAGAAATTTAAAAAAATAGGTCCTAGCTCTGGTTAGTTTAAGATTACTAATCCTAGTCACTAGTCAGGTTATGAATGTCATAGAGTAACTAGAGCCTATAAATAAGGCATTACTTTTTTTCTTGGAAAATAATCAATTTCAACTCAATTTCAGCTTAACTGCTACCTAGCTTCGTTGCTGAAGCTAACAATTATTATTTTCTAAACACTAGGTCAAGGCATCTGGCCCATCAACGAAGAAAGACTGATGCACAATTGCCATAGTGATGTTTTTTTCAAGCCATAGTGATGTTAAATCACAATAGGTATCATTACCCACCCCCTCTATATTCTATACAATTTGCTTGTCAAATGCTTGAAGATTAAAGATCCCTAAACTCAAATTTATGCCATTAAATACTATGTAGCTGTTATGAGAAAGGAATGTCCTAATCAGATAATCGAATTGAATGAAATCAGTTCACTAAAAAAGCAAATAGGCCTCCATCCTTTTGAGGAGGGAATAAACAAAACCAAAATTACTTGAAAGCATAGGTCAAATCTTAAAATTACCTTCCCCCTTTTCTTTAGAATTTTCACATGACACTTTTTTATGTAATGCATCAAATGGTAACGTGAATGCCTTGAGGATAACTGATCTCTGACGTCTACATTCTCAGTAAGCCAATGTAAAATGTCTTTTGACTTTACCACCTCATCCGTATCAAGTGACTCTAACCAAGAATAAACAGGCTTCCATTGATCAGTGCGTTGAAATCGGTGATCAAATGCACATTCATTTTCCTGTAATATTAGAGTTCATTGCTTAGTTCTTTACCAAGAGTGACGGTAAATTTCTTTTGCAAGTCACTTTGCACTACCGTGTGATACTATGAGCAAGTCCATGAATGAGAAAGTATTGGAACTAAAAAATGCTCTGTTTGAAAACTATAAATATATTTTAATTTCAGAATATGGCTCAAATTCTTGTTTGGGAATCCTTGGATTTGTGCTCAAATCACAGCACACGGAAGAAAGTAGATTCATTAATACTTCAAACTTCATAAAGAATACATGGAATTTCAATTCCGTCATCTTCTTTCTCGCACATTAGACGTCACCAACTAAGAAAGCCCCTACTCTGACACAAGGAAGATTTGCAAGTGACATGGGTCTGGAAATTTCCACAAAGCAACCATCATTGACTAGGGTTTCTATTTTTCCAGTTAGCCTACAGGAAGACATATTGAATCATTATGTTGTTGTAATAGTATTAAATCATCTTAATGATGTGATATTTATAATAATGTAATTATGTTCACCTAGGACTAGTGTTTAGCTAAAAATAGCAACTGCAATTCACAATCTAGATTATGAAATAGACACCACATTTCATCACATTGCATCACTGTATCACAGCCAACTATTTTCATGTATGAACAGTATAGCGTTTTGACGTGATTAAAAGTTTTCCAGAATGTATATGTCACGACTCACTGTCGGAATCCACAATCAGATCTTCATTCACCTACCCCCATAAGCCGACTACAGACAAACAAACTAACTGTTTTTTCCCATCCCACCACATTCGTACATCTTTCATCAAACTTGCCATCATAGATTCCTTGGCATGTTTCTTACACTCCTGGCATGTTTCTTACACTCCAACAACTTTGCACAAGTTTTTTCGGTGTCATCAAATCACCCCCCTCACCGCAAACAATGCATCTAAACGCCATATGACATCGTTGATTCTAATGCATCGCCACTACCGACCATTGCAGACAGAATTCTATTTGGATTTATCTCATCCCTGTCCAACTGTAGAAATAGCATCCGGGTTCTGCAATTCTGCTCATTTGCAACTGTTCCCATCAATACTACTGAACACTTGCTCCACAGCTCTAACTATTAGTCATGGGTGCAGGACTAGTTCTGTGAGCATATGGTTCAAAATCAAAGGACAATCCGCTCAATTATCTATGAATGTGACCACCATTAGAGAAAAGAAAGCAGAATAAGACTCATTACCATGTAATGTAATGTGGTGATCTATACAACAACAAAGCCTTTTCGCACCAGGTGGGGTTGGCTACATGGATCAAACAACGACATTGCGCCCTATCATGTATCATACCTGCTGTGAGATCAATACAATAACTTTACCCCAGTGCCTCAAAGGCTCCGCCCATTGCTGTGAAAACAATAAAGCAAAAAAATCGCCCTACTTTTCAATCATAGGAACATGTAAACAGTTTTGGGCAATAACCTGACAAGTTATGCCAACGACAAGCTTGTTTTAATATCGATCCAAAATAGTCAATTTCTAAACTGGGATCTCCAAGATTTTCCTGACCGAGATGGAAGTGTTTCTCTTTTAATACAATAGTATTGAACCTATTGAAGAAGGCAAGCAACAGTTAGCACAAAAGCAACTTGTTATGGCATTTTCCTTCATGGGTCTGCATCCAAAATTACAGTCCATCCATGAGCAAATTCATTCCTGTCCCACTAATCCTAGTATCCTACAACTGTGTATGCCCTCACAAGAATTTTTCAGCACCAATTTTGATAGAACACCTCTCTCCTGAGTGTATTCTACTTGCCTCACAAGGCCATGAAGGATGCTCGGGCAACCAAAGAGAAAACCCGTGAGAACTGTCCAAAATGTGATACTTCTTGTATTCATAAGTTAATATGTTTGAATGGGTACTTTTGTCATTGCTTCACCCTTTCCAATTCGATGAATTGTTAGATTGCATCATAGAAAAACACCTTGAATGTCGCCTATATGCTTGCAATAGAAACATTGAGGATGATAATCTCCTCCATGGCCTAGACCACCACACCCGTGATTTCTATCACCACAATTTGATGAATAGGAGAAAAAGTGTAAGGCTTCTAAATCAGCTGAGACCTGAGAGCCAATCCCGAATGAACACATAAGCCGTAGAACTCATAAGAGATGATCCATGAGTTCTTCGACAGTAGGTTTGTTGGGTTCCGGATAAAATCGGAGTCCTTGGGTAATCAACTCATATTATCAAGTTTTGCAAGTTTATTAGTACGCTCACATTACGGGATGTTTTACATTATCAATAATAAATAGTCTTATCGAAGAAGTGGCCAGTAGAAAGATGAGTATCGAACATGTGAACAGTGGCCAGATTGTGGAGAGCAATATAAGGGGCATCCACAATTGTTGGCTCTTTAAAGCTATCCACGTCATATTTTTTTTCAAATCATCAAAGAAATTCTCTAAACATCACAAACTCCATCTATCCTCGATCATAATTCCTCACATTTGGGCTCGCTTATTTTATGAAAAATAAATAAATAAAAACAAGATTGCTAGTTTTGTGATGGAGGCCCACCCTTCCTCTCCTTTTCATTATAAGCTCTGGGAGCAATGTCTCGCTCTGAAGCCAAAGAGAACCATCTTTTGGCTCCTTTCCTATTTAAAGCTTTCCAATTGACTTTGCATTGGAGTTGCACTAAAGGAAATGAAGACAATTAGAATGAACCTTTTTAGGCTTTTTCCATAGATCATGTCCTCTATGGACAAAAAGGTAACATTAGTTTAGGGTAAAAGGTTCATAGCATTTGGTTGTTAAAATAGTATTGCATCATCTTAATGACATAAGATGTATGAAGTAATTGTGTTGATTGTTGACTTATGATTAGTGTTCACCTACACGCCTGTAGTTCACAATCAAGAGGTTGAAATCGGTACATTTCATTTCACCATAAGCCTTTTCTAAAGGCAAAGGAGAAATTAAATAATTGGAAACCCTAATAGGTATGAGTTTTAAAATAGTATTGCATCATCTTAATATCAAATAATAAATACTCTGTATACAACAACAGACCTAGTAAAATCCCACACAGTGAGATCACTGGGTGTTAATGTACACAGGCCTTACCCTACCTGAATAGTAGAGAATTGTTTCCAAGAGACCTTTGTTTCAAGACAAAGAAGCAAAACGACAAACAAAAGTAGCCCGAACAAAATAAGATCGCAAACAACTGAAACACACATATATAAACTAAAAACTCATACACATAGCACACATACATAAGCTACAGCCTAAGGCATTAAAGCAAACCTGCAATAATTACAAACTAAGGCCCAAAGGTCTATCCAATCACCCAAATCATACACCTCCGGACGTTCTTGCCGAATGTCATATCAATACTGTCTAATCATATTCTTCCAACTCTTCCTAGGTCTAGCTCTACACCCTCACGCCCCCAACCGCAAGCTTCTTGCAACTTCTCACAGGAGCATCCGTACTCCTCATAACAAGCATAAATCATCTCAGTCTCGCAGCTCTCCACAGAGACCAATCTCGCCCTTCCCTGAATAACCTCATTACGAATCTTATCCATCCTCGTATGACAACACATCCACCTCAACATTATCGTCTCTCCCACTCAAAGCTGTCCAATGTGAGTTCTCTTCACCACCCAACACTTTGATTTGTACAACATAGCCGGTTTAATCATTGTTCAATAAAACTTCCCTTTTAGGTTTGTCAATATCCTAATCAAGGACCTTTACTCACAAAGGAGACTTGAAGCTAGCTTCCGCTTTTCAAAACGAATCCAATACAATGAACAACATCTCCAACTATCTCCCCATCGGCCGGAATTACGG
The DNA here is from genome assembly GCA_900332095.2 of Cuscuta campestris. Taxonomy (NCBI): domain Eukaryota; kingdom Viridiplantae; phylum Streptophyta; class Magnoliopsida; order Solanales; family Convolvulaceae; genus Cuscuta; species Cuscuta campestris. The sequence goes on along the minus strand of OOIL02006740.1, from coordinate 456,586 downwards.
ATCCAAGTTGCAAAAATTTGTTTTTTTCAGGCACTGGATGCAAATAAATCTGCACTTTTAATTCTGACTTAGTTTTCCAACCACAGAAACACCATTCTGCGTACTTGGTGTTAGTCTTGCTCAATATGAAACCATTGGATTCCAAAGACTGTCGCTACAATTTCAACTTATCATTGTGTTCCTCACGTGTATCGTCAATCAGAACAATGTCGTTGCAAATAACATGCCCCAAGATACCTCACCCGGAATATGCCACATCAAAACATCCATCATCGATGCAAACAAGAAAAGGACTAAGCACAGATCCTTGATGTACCCACATATCAACCAGAAACTGGTCAAAGTAACCTCCCAATGAACTCACAATGGTCCTTGCCTCACATCATACATGCTTTTTACCACACGACTGTAAGCAATCGGTAACCCTCTGAACTCTAAGCACCTCCATCAAATCTCCTTAGAAATCCTATCATTAGGTCAATAAACATCGCGTGCACATCTCTCTTATTGTCCGTATGCGACTACATTGGTCTCCTCAACAATCTCATTAAGAAGTGAATGGCCTCGGTGGTTGAATGGCCAGGCATGAAACCAAACTTAACTTCAGAAATGTCCACCTCCTTCTTCGGCGCCGCCTCAATGATATGTTCTCATACCTTCATTGTGTGACTAAACAGTTTGGTGCCTCTATAATTATACTCCCTCCGTCCATTTTTAATGTTCGTACTTTCCTTTTTCGTCCGTCCACAAATAAAGTTCATGTTTCCTTATTTGGTAATTTTTCTTTATTGAATTGACACAAATACCCTCTACTTTATTATCTTCCCTTCTCCTTTCTTTCCTTTCCCAGCCACCTTCTCGCTTCTCCCAATTTCTCTTTCTTCTCCTTTTCTCCCTCCTTCCTTTCTTTTTCTTCTCCTATTTTCTTCTCTCCAGAACCTTCCCCACCAATTTCTCTTTCTTCTCCTCTTTTTCTTCTCCTTTTTTTTCTTCTCTCCAGTTCGATTTTTCTCTCTTCTTCTTCTCTATTTCTGCTTGTTCTTCTACTTTCAGTACTGATTTTTCCTTTCCTTTTTTCTTCTCTTCTTCTTCTTTATTTTCTTCTCCCCAGATTTGGCCATCAGATCGCTCATCTCTCCAATTCATTCAGATTTGACTTCGATTCAGATCCGTAAAGGAGGTCAACATCAACAAAGGATCTTCTTCTTCTTCTTTAATTAAGTATTCTGATCTTCATCTTCTCCTTCAAATAATTTTTAATCTTCTTCATATCTTCGATTCTTCCACCTTGCTGTGGGAATAGCTCGAATGGGACCTTAAATGATGCGTGCGAAAATTCTAAAGTGTTGAGGTTGGAAAAAATTCTATGGAAATTCGATCGATTTAATCGTTGGAGATTTGCAGGGCTGCCTAGTCTGGAATGAGGGGGAAGAGGGAATAGTTGGGGGAAGAGGGAGTAGTTGGGCTACAGGATGGGTAGGGAAGTGGGGGGTATGGTGGAGGGCATTTTGGTAAAGTCAAAGCAAATTTTAATTTTTATTAAACTCCGTGTCCGGTCAAACCCTGAACATTAAAAATGGACGGAGGGAGTAGCAACTTTGGATATCACTTTTGCTCTTGTACAGGGGGACCACCATGCTCTCGCTCCCCTCATTGGCCATCTTAGTCATCTTGAAAATAACATTAAATAACATGGTGATCAACACCCACCCATTGTTGCTCACAATCTTCTCTAATCTAGGTCTCTCCCTCTCTCCTCCTAAGAAAGGCCTTCACCACATCTTCGTGTCTAATGCACCTATGTGATAATACCCAAAATATTAATGGCTCTTAGACTACCCAACTCAACTAGTAGAAAACTCACGTCCCTTCCAACATTTAGAAGCCCATAAAAGTGCGTATACTAACGGTTCCTCACCTCCACATTGAACAACACCTTGCCAATGTCGCCTTGAATGCATCTCACATGCTCCAAATCTCACGCCTTCCCCTCATGCACCATAGCAAGTTGAAACAATCTCTCCTCGAATTCTCTCTTCCTCGTTGTTCTAGGTCCCTATACAGACATTCAAAAGTAGCATTAAAAGCCGTCAAACGGCCAACTTAGATTCCTTGCAATCTTATACTCCTTTGGTAATGACCCCTACCCTCCACATCTTTACACTCCATGGGCTTCTTGTATGCCGCTTTCTTGGCTTGAACTTTCCCTTTGAAATTCACCACTCCACCACATGATGAGTGCCACCCCACTAATCTCCCACACGCCTTTCTCTTGAACTCGAGAAGCCAACATTGGTGTCTTCTCATTACCCAAGCTCCCACAATGAATGTGAGGTGGTCCACCTTTATTCCTCTTCCTCGCCACCAAATTGAAACATTTATCACAAGTGACTTAGGTTGGGTTGTGAATTACTTTAGGGTCCTCGTGAAGCACTTTGTCACACAAGAAGAAGTAATCAATCTGCGACTTTCCCCACACGACTTCTTCAAGTGCTCAACAAATCTGAGGTGGTTCACATTTAGTCCACCTCTTCCTCCCCACCTAATCATGCATTTATCACGAGTAACTTGTGTAATTTGTGTTGGGTTGTAAGATTATCACTCAGAATTACTTTAGTGTCCTCGCGAAGCACCTTGTCACACCTACGCAAAAAGAAGTGATCAATCTGTGACTTCTCCCACACAAAATCATCAAGCGGTATTCTCACTTCTAGAAGAAAGAGTTATTGATAAGCTCCAAGAGTGAAACGCCAAGCATTCTTTACACCAAAATCAAACCCTCCATGCACCTCCTCAAAACCCTCAACAGCACCCCTGTTGCGACAATTGAAATTGCCTCCAATGATGAGTTTTTTAAAGTGAGATGCCCCATATCACCACACTAAACTCCTCCCAAAAGTCCCTCTTAACATCCTTGTCCATGCCTACATGGGATGCATGGGCACTCAAAACATTAATGGTAGTATAGTTCACCCACCCAACAAAACCTTAATCACCAACAACCGATCACTAACCCTCTTGACCCTGGCCACAGACTCCTAAAGATTAACAAAAATGTAAACTCCATTCTTGTTGACATTTTTGTTGACCAACCAAAAATGTCAACTCCATTCTTATTCTTCGAGGGGTGGAGTGATACAAGTTGAACCCGTCTACATCACACGCCTTAATGCCCACCCATCTATTTTCATGGTCGCGTGCAACATAAATCCTCCTCTTCTTAAGAACCTTCACCAACTCTATGGGTTTACGTGTCAAGGTCCCTATGTTCCACGCTCAAACCTAAACTAGGCACTCTCCTACACCTCCATGCTACCCCTCACAAACCAAGGAGGCAATTTAACATCACCACTACTAACCATAGCCACCTTACCCCACTCACACCCCAAACCCCACCACAAAAAAGGAACATTAGAAAAACCCCCTAGTACTTAGCCAAAACTATAGAAGTAAGACCGCAAAAGAAAACTACCACAACGAAGGACAAAAACAAACAATGCACCAACAAGTAAAGGAACAAGTGTATAAGTAAATAAGATTAAACAACTAACCCTTATTTACAACATATATAGTTCATACCATTATACATTTGCATCACAAAAAAGATTAATTTCTAAATCTCAATGATGCCAAGGATGTTTTGATCATACATGTTTTTTTTCACAAGAAGTACTTATGTGACCATCGACAGAGCAAAAATAGTTGAGACACATCACACAACTACATTAATCTTTTGAAAGAAAACATGTGCAGTATCCAGCACTCATGCAACAACGCAATCAGAATTCATATTCCACTAACGCTGTGTTTAAATGATTATGTAGATTTTAATAGAAGGAGACTAAAGTCACATACAGTTACAATGGAAGCTTCCTTGGCATCCATCTGATATGAAGTTGTTGAGCACACTAAGATCTATTTCAGCCTTATAGACCTGCACATAAATCAATGCAGAGAAAATGGTTTTAATTATGTCGCAAATAATACTTTTACATTAACAGCTTTAAAGGTATTAAGACTTCAGAACCACCATAGACCTAAAAGAGAATATAAAATACATCTAAATGATGTGCCTTTTTAAGTTATGAGCCCCCCCCACCCACCCACCCAAATGGCATTACACAATTCAGATAGCATAACTAACTCAAGACAACATAAGTACCTTCCCCAACTCTATATACTTCCCCGTCATAGAACC